>CM060350.1:18621001-18633501 GCA_030674155.1 Stramonita haemastoma | reverse complement strand
CAGTCTATCGCAGGGTTAACCCCCAACACAAGGTTGGTACCCCTTTTACACCTGGGTGGGGTTAGAAAATAGCCGTAAAGTGCCTTTTCCAAGGGCACAACACCATAGCCGAAAGCTGGGATCGAACCCGCAACGTTTAGATTACGAGTCCAACACCCTAACCACTAGACTACAGCGGCAGCTTGTTGTTACACCAGTAACAACATATTGAGGGCGGCGCCCATCTCCTCTCCCTCGCTGCTTTACCTTCCCTGACCGTAAAGAGGGCAGGTACCCATTGACAGCTGGGTGAACTGGGGGACTGTACTGTAGCCAAGGCGTGGCGCAAACGGTCACCCATCCGACTGGTAACCACGCTCGACGCTGCTTAACTTGACTTGGGGGGGAAAGCGAGCGCTCTGACCACTGAGCCATCCCGACCCCAGAGAAGTATAGGACATCATCTCCTCACCTCCCACAGGTCACAGTGCACAAATCCAACATCACTCAGTAAGGCCTGGTCAAGAATGCTAAATGTAGCGTGCTCCTTCCTCTTACCTAGTCCATGTGTGGTCAGCTCCTGCTATAATCAGCATCAGCTGGGATGGGATAATATAATAATAATAATAATAATGATAATGATAATAATATATGGAATTTATATAGCGCTAAATCTTGTAATGCAAACAAATCAAAGCGCTTGTGGATGGGATGGATGGGATAATTAGCAGCTGAGAGGAGCTGAAAGTGAGGGAAAATGACAGCTGTGAGGATGGGATAATTAGCAGCTGAGAGGAGCTGAAAGTGAGGGAAAAAATGACAGCTGTGAGGGGGCTCAGTGACTCAACTCACCTTGTACTCCAGGGTCCCCGTGGGTCGAGCCTTGGCCGCCCTCTTCTCCGGGGAGGAGGGCTGCTGGGAGAAAGAGGAGGAGAAGGAGGAGGCAGCGTCGTTGGGGCCTGGAAGGACGGGGTCAGTGCGACCCAGCGCGGCCAGCATGGTCTGCTGAAGCCCCGAGTTGGTGAGCAGGGGCAGAGCACTCAGCTCGGCCTGCTGGGAGGAGGAGGAGGAGGAGGAGGAGAGCATGGGGCCGGTGTAGTGTCCGGATAAGGGAGGCTCCACGTACCACCGCGTGTGTCCACGCCCCTCCTCTGCTGCAAGTCACAACCAACACATTTTAAAAAAAAAAATTTTTTTTTTTTTTTTTACCCTCTTGCATTCGGATTCTCTGAACACAAGCTGCCACAAGTCACAACAACCACTTTTTTTTTTTTTTTTTTACCCTCTTGCATTCGGATTCTCTGAACACAAACTGCCACAAGTCACCACAAACACATTAAAATTTTTTTTTTTTTTAACCCTCTTGCATTCAGATTCTCTGAACACAAACTGCCTCAAGTCACGAGAGCCACTTTCTTTTTAATTTTTTTTTTTAACCCTCTTGCATTCCAATTCTCTGAAAACAAACTGCCACAAGTCAGGACAAACAAGACGGAACTGTTCAGTCAGTCTTTTTTTTTTTTTTTTTTTTTAATTTTTTTTTTAACCCTCTTGCATTCCAATTCTCTGAAAACAAACTGCCACAAGTCAGGACAAACAAGACGGAACTGTTCAGTCAGTCTTTTTTTTTTTTTTTTTTTAATTTTATTTATTCATTTATTTATTTATTCTTTAACATCGAGGATAATGGGATAAGCACTCTAGTGTGTTTTTGCATCCAGTCTCCTGTGTGTGCTGACTCCACTCTCCCAAAAGTCCTTCGGATGAAACTATTAACTGAGGCCCGTGTGCAAACGCATGCAGAACTTCTTGCACACATGTTAAATCCTGTTCCGCTTTTCGTAAGAGTAGGCCATTGAGTACCGGTGGGAACAGATGACAAGATTTACAAAACTGCATACACATAGGGACTGGATGTAAAAAAAACAACATATGAGTGCTTATTCCATTATCCTCAATGTAAAAGAATAGATAAAAAAAAATGAATGAAAATAACACAGCGACTTGGGAGGAGCTGCAGTGTACATCTGCCTTTATCACAAGGGCTGAGCTATCCTCTGACAATGAAACACATCAGAAAAATGAAAAAGAAAAGATATACTATATACATGTCATATATGTAAAAAAAAAAAAAAAAAAAAAAGAATACACACACATACATATACATATATATATATATATATATATATATACATATAAGTTACTCAATCATTCATCTGTCTTTGTGACAGATCACAACTCACTCCCTTATGTCTTGACACTCCTTGTGTGTCCTGAAGACTTGTGACAAGTTTGCTGATGGATGGAAGGAGGGATGGGGGGGGGAGACACTGGGTGTCTGGGTTCAACCATCGCATTGTTGATGATGATATTTGTTTGTGCAGGTTAAATGACGCATGAAAACTGTTTGCTATGTAAAACAATGGTTATTGGTGGTTTTTTTGTGTTTTTTTTTAAAATGCATATGCAGGTGGGTTGTTTTGTTGTTGTTGTTGATTTTTGTTGTGTTGTTTTTTTTGGGGGTTTAAACGTGAGAATCAGAATGTGTAAGCCTGTGTGTGTGGTACATGGTATGAACACACAATAAGGAAAAAAATCCCACATGTATTCAACAAAAATTCAGATACTGACACACACTATAAATAACAATCCCCAAAACAACCATAACAAAGACACATTGAACATCCATCCACACATACACACACATACACACACACACATGCACGTGAGCATGTGCACATACATACACACACACACACACACACACACACACACACACACACACACACACACACGCAAAAAAACCAACACATTCACAAGTATGCATGTATCCATATCTTTTCATTTTGTGTGAGAATACCCACAAACATACATGTGTGTGCACACAAATTGCACATGTATACACATGGGCACCCACACACAGACCACACCTTCTCCAACACACAAAGGAAAAGGCAAAAGGTGTCCCATAATCTATGCAGTCATTGGGAGCGAAGGATCAGAGACCTCAGCTTCTCTAGGGGCCAGCACATTGAGGGCGGCGCCCATCTCCTCTCCCTCACAGATTTACCTTCCCTGACCCAAAAGAGGGCAGGTACCCATTGACAGCTGGGTGAACTGGGGGATTGTACTGAGCCAAGGTGGCATAACGGTCGCCCAATCCACTTTGGTAACCACACCCAATACTGCTTAACTTTTAGCTTGGGGAACGAAAGCAAGTGCTTTGACCACTGATCAATCAACAAATAACACACACACAAAACCCATACACTTCCCCATCCCATCCCATTCCCGCCCCCCCCCCCCCCCCCCCCACACACACACACACACACAACACACCCTCACCACCCAAAGAACTGATAGTGTGCACAGGGTGGTCGGCCATCTTGGAAGTCATGTGACCGCTTGTGGTCATGTGACCTGTCATCTGGGGCTCCATCCCCCTCCTTCCCCCTCCTCCTGCATCGGCACCACCCCCCTGACTCTCCCTCTCTCTTGTTGCCAGAGCGGAACCGGAAAATACACACACACATATACACAACTTTTGTTACTGTTATTGTTATTGTTACACACACATACATACACACATACAAAAACACATACACACACATTGAAACACACACACATACACACTTACACGTTGCTTTACTTGTTTTTCTTTTCTTCCTTCTAATATATAATCCGTGTGGATTGGTTTTTTGATCTTCATCTCTCTTTTCTGTGTTCACAACATAAGTGGAAATACAACACAACTATTACACAACTATATTTAACTTTTTTTTATTGTTAAACAAGACATCCCAATTGAAAATACACCATGAGACACACACAAGACATCACAATTCACAACATCTCCTACACATACACACACACGTATCACATAAATACATTAGACTTATACACACATAACAGTACATCACACACAACAGGTAATCACTATGATGAACAGACACACAGACACTTAACCACCACATTGAAACACACAGGGATAACATCAACACAACACAATCACATCATCTCACTAAAACACAACAAACAAACAGCAAGAAACACACAAACACAAGCATTTCAATCATCACAACTCATGACAAATTTCAGTAGTTGTCACTATCAATCATCTTCAAAGATTAATTTTATACATTATTACATACATTACACATACATACAAATCAACTGTACAACTTGTATAAAATTATATTCATGGCGTGAAACCTCTGCAGTGTTTACTTAGATTTAAGATTTAATTCGCTTTGCCTCTTGGGCATGTGTATTTAAACAAATCACTTTATATTACTGAATTTGCATTATTTAATAGTCTAAACAGAATTTCACAGAATATAAAAATGATAAAGCTTCATAATGTCATGATTTGACTCGTTTAATTATGATGTTGGCTAAGTTTTATACCATTTTATCAGAGAGGACTTCAAATGTGAACTGGTCTTGGATGTACAATGTTCATGAGGTGGACATTTTCAAAGTAGAAATTGGACATTCATTTGAGTGAAACTTAATCTCCTATCGTTTTCATGTTACATTTGTTTACAAAGACGTTTATATGCGCGTAAAGCCGTTGACCCGTCCATACAAGCACAGAAAGACACAAGAGATATCAACCTTCTATTGTGGGACAGGAAGTTACTGGGTGGTCAGAGTGTTGCACATATGATCTGCTGACCCGGTTTCAAATCTCGTTTCAAGAGGTTTTTCCTCTTGAGTTAACATCAGTGCCTACTTCACTATCTTGATCACCCTTCCACCTCCCCTCCCCCTCCCTCAAAAAAAAAAAATCCTTTGGATGAGACTGTAAACCAAGGTCCCATGTGTGAAGGCACACAGAAATCTTTTGCACACATTAAAACCCATACGTTTTTCAGAAGAGTAGGCCATTGTGTACCAGTGGGAAATGGATGACCAAAATTGACAAAACTGCATACACACGGGACTCAATGCAATAAAAAACACACAATGCTTATTCCATCGTCCCTGAAATAAAAGAATAAAAAAAGAAGAAAAAAAGAGATACAAGAGAAAATATAAACCTCCACTGTCATGTCCACTTACATATGGGACTGCACTACATGACATAAAACACACATTGTTATTTAATATGATTTACAATTACATATCTATAGCTCCTTAAACTATTTGACGTATTTCCATATACTGACCCTCACCTTCAGCTCTGCACTCTTCTAAGTTCTTTCATTTAAATTCATACTAACACACACCCATCTACCCACATTATATTCAAGTTTCACATGCATGCATCTACCTGCAAGCAATAGCATGTATACACACAGGCACATGAATGCAATGTGCACATGTGCATGAATGTGCACACGCACCACACACACACGCACACATGCACGCATGCACATGCACACACACACAACACACACACACCACCACACACCACACCACGAAGCACAGTTTTTGGGTACATGCCAAGGTGATTAATTGTAGCAAGGTCTTATCAAAGATTACGTGAAGTCATTTTTTATTTTCTTCAAAACTTTTCCCTTCTCTTTGCTTTGTACTGTGGCCAAAGGCTGAAGTACAATAAATCATTTCCTTTGTTCAAAGTTCTCTCTCTCTCTGTTTCTCTCTTTACACACACACATCACACACACACCACACAGCACACACACACCACACTCACCCACTCCACTCACACATCTCTCACTCACTCTCTCATCTCTCCTCATCTCTTAACACTAACTACACACACACACAACAACACACACACACTCACTCACACACACACACACACACACACACACACACACACACACACACACACACACACACTCATCACTCACTCACTACACTCACCACTCACACCCCAAATCACACAAATGCACACACAAACACAGTCTTGCTGAGTTGCTCCCTCATTCACAGCTGTGTCCTCCCCACCCCCACCCCACCTCCCCCTTACCCCCTACCCCACCTCCTCTCACCCTAGTGGAAAGTGAAAACTAATAACACTTTAACACCAGCACAAGCGTGAAGAGAGTAAAACCAGTCAAAGTTTATTTTTAAACATCCTGACTTTTTAACAACATCGAAGAAACAAAACTCCCAACTGTACTTAGATTCACTTTTCACCTTTGTCACGAAAGCTTCCTCGGGAGGATCCATTTTTCTTTTTTTTTCTTTTTTCCCTCTTTCCTTCCCTGGCTAAAGTTAGCTCTGAAGTTCACCACCAGTCAGATTTTTGCATAAATATTATGTGACCGTTTTTACCCACCACTAAGGTACAACATTCCATCTTTAGGGATGGAGGGCTTGGGTGGGTCGTGGGGGGGTGGGGGATCTGAAACCTTGTTCGTTTCTCAGCTAGAGCTCTGAGGTTCACCAGAGGTGAGATTTTGCATAAGTGTTATGTGACCGTTTTTACCTACCACTAAGGTAGTGACATTCCATCTTTAAAGATAGGGGGGTGGGGTGGGGGGGATCTGACATCTTGCTGGTTTCTCAGCTAGAGCTCCAGGTTCACCAGTGGTGACGTTTTGCCACGAAACCATTTCTTCAGCCACTCTGCATTTTTGACTTCAGGAATAAATAAACGGGATAGCCTAGTGGTCAGAACATTGCACTCGCATTTTAACGACCCAGGTTCGATTCCCGGTCGATGGGATTTTTTCCTGGAGTTAACATCAGTGCTGACTCCACTCTCCCCACAAGTCCCTCGGATGAGACTATAAACCGAGGCCCCGTGTTTAAATGCACGCAGAACATCTTGCGCACATGTTAAATCCTGTTCGTAAGAGTAGGCCATTGTGTGCCGGTGGGAACAGATGACATTTACAAAACAGCATACACATGGGGACCGGATGTAAAAAAAAGCACTGAGCGCTTATTCCATTATCCTCAATATAAAAGAATAAATGAATGAATGAATGACTTCTTGGTTTGACTTGGAACTCCTTGAAGTCCTTGAAGGAGAAGTCACTGAGCACTACACAGAAACTGTCACACCGTGTATACAATGTACCATCTGGAAATAAAAATTTGATTTGATTTGATTATTGATTTGATTTGATTTGATTTGACATGTGTCTTGGCAAGTGGAGGCTGGCAGAGCCCACCCTGGTCCACCTCCCCACACTGCATGCTGGGTATGTTCCCATCATCCATACCACCAGCCACAGCTGTCCTCGCACATCCCCCCCCCCCCCACCCCCACACACATACTCACGCACTCAGTCTCCATGACTGATTTGATCATCTATACACAAGACATAATCTCCTACTTTTTTTTTCTCCACATCATATTCTTTCTTCTTTTGCTACATGTAATATATATGCATAACCATTTCTGTAACCCTTATTTTTATATCACGAAAAGTCACGGCAGATTTCTCTCCGTGAAATTTGGGCTGCTCTCCCGGAGAACGCATTCGCCACAAGTGCAGCCACCAATCTTTTCTTTTCCCGTCTGTAACTGTATTTCTTTCCTTATCAGGTTGGCTTTTTTCTACAGAATTTTGCCAGGGACAACTCTCCTGTTGCCGTGGGTTCTTTTACGTGAGCTGAATATTTATATGTGTGTAAACACACAGGACCTAAATTTATCATCTCATCCAAAAGACTAGCACCCAGACAACCCACTCATGGTTTAATGGATGGGGGATTTTCGGGCCCAAACGGGGATTGAACCTCCACACACTTCCGACCTGGTTTTTCGCTTTCTGGGCAGGTGCTTAACCTCCAGACCACCGATCCACTGTAAAACTCCTCGGCACATCTCCCGCTCTCTTGGGTGGGGAGTGAACTCCAGAGTCACACCTCGCTATGTTAATTAAAGTGGGTATTTCTCTTGATGGGGGCAGGCAGGGTGGGTACAGGCACAGCCTCCCTCCAGCTGGGGTGAACGCAGCACAGGCACTGACGACCAGCGCGATAACAAAACCAGTTCTCTGCATCCTCCAGTCCTCTACCAAGAGAGGCCACAGGCAAAAAAAAAAAAAAAAAAAAGAAGGAGAGAGAGAGAGAGAGGAGAGAGAGAGAGAGAGAGAGAGAGAGAGAGAGAGAGAGAGAGAGAGAGAGAGAGAGAGAGAGAGAGAGAGAGGGGTCACCAGCTAGACTGGCCCTGAGCTGCTCTGAATGACTGACGTCAGAAGGTGTGGACTGACAAGAGGCCAGCGTGTAGGCAGACCTCCAGCATACATACGCACAAGCACAGGAGAAAACCTGGCACTACGCATAAATTTCACCCTGTAGTAAAAGCCATGCTATGGCCAGGGTACGCACGAGAAGCAACCACAATCTAAAATTAAAACAAAAAATTTTACTACTAAAAAAAAACCCAACCCCAAGCTGGAAAAGCACTTTCCCCTCCACAGAATATTATGAAATTTTAAAAAATGAACGAACAAACCTTCCACGAATCAAAATTACTGTGCTGTCAGTTTCCACTCTCAAGTTGACTTTTGTTGTTGCGAAGGCTTCATGATGAAACTGACTGTACTTCAAGCCAAACACAGTATCACTGACTGGTTATGCTATGTAGGACGCTTTATCTAACATCTGTTGCATTGGAATTTTTCAGTTGAGTGAAGAGGGGGAGGGGGAAGAAGGGGATGGGGATGGGGAGAGGGGGGAGAGGTGGGTAGAGACAGAGAGGGGGACACATCACATAGACACTCACACATTCATTCATCATCGTCAGCATCATCACTTTTATCACCATCTATTTATAGTCAGATTAACCGCATGTGAAGTTGTGCTGACACACACATACAGTAACACATACACACACACACACACACACACACACACACACACACACACACACACACACACACACACAGAGAAACACACACGCACAGTAACACACACACACACACACAAAACACACACACAAATCATGCGACAATGACAGACAGAAAGATATATATAATACATGTATATATTATATCTATAGAATTTATATTATTACATATATATATATATACATAAAACAGTTTGCAAAATGGGTTCCACCAGAAAAAAGTGTCTTTGAAAGCATTTATCAATCAGCTACCTATAAACAAACATTATTTTAAAAACAACAACTTCAAACTCTTTTTTTTTTAATAAATCAGATTAAACGCATTTATCCAAAAAAATTGTGTAAGGATAGCACATGCTTATGTGGAAATTGTAACAGTTCAAATACCTACATTGTACACATTTAAATTCAAGACTTTAAAAACCTTACTTACCTAGCTTTCCTGAAACTTCCCTTGATGAACAAGTTCTGGATAATGTCAAGTTAGTGTTCAATTCTGACTGCCAAAGGTTTATTGTTCATTCCCTTAGGGCCTTTGTTGTGGTTATATCATTCTTGTTGGTGTAATTATGTCACTCTTATTCTATCTTGAAATTTGTTCTACACTATTAGTACTGTATACTATAGGTGTTTAAGTTAAGGTGTTTAGCAGACAGTTTTGATCATGTTATAAGGATATGTGGCGCTCCACCACGAAATGAGTCGCTTAGCACATTACCAATTTTGCGCTAGGAGCTTTAAAGGCAGGTGGGGGTCAAGTTGTCAATTTTGAGATTTTGATCAATTATTAAACTAGATCTGTTTATTTACCTTATAATGAAATATCAAGGCATAATTTTTATTTCTTTTGCTTTTAAATGTGTTTTGAAAATACCAAAGCACTCATTCTGACAACCTGTTACTAAAATAAACTTGCCCGTTTCTCATTTTGTCCCATCCTGCAGTCTATCATTTCAATTTGTAATATTGTTGCACAGAATTGTCCGATTTCAATCTGTTTTTTGCATTTGATAGCCACTTTATTGCACAATAATCACATGTCAATAACTTAAAAATTGACCTCAGGTGCACTCTGTCTCATTATGTGGTGGAGCGTCACACATATCATGTTAAGCCACATCTACACATATGCGAAAGTGTGCAAACACACTCACACACACAGACACAGACATACATACTCACACACACACACACGAACACACACAAACACACATACAAACCACACACAAACACACACGCACAGAAACAAACATACAACACACCTGACATACTTACTCACACACAGTGACACACACACATACTTACTCACACACACAAACACACACACACACACACACACGTGCACATGTGCATACACACACACACACATCTCTCTCTCTCTCTGCTATATCCCTAGCTTTGGTAATGCTTTTTTTTTTTTTTTTTAGCTGTGTGCAGCACACCCGTACTATCTCTGACCAGCTTGTATTCATGTCATTTCCATACAAATTGCAAACTGCCACACAGGCAGGAAGCATCTGCTTACTTCTGTCTGTCTGTCTGTCTGTCTGTCTGTCTGTCTGTCTGTCTGTCTTCTCTCTCTCTCTGTCTGTCTGTCTGTCTCTCCTTGACTCTGTGTGTTGGTGTGTGTTGTGTGTGTGTGTGTGTGTGTGTGTGTGTGGTGTGTGTGTGTGTGTTGTGTGTGTGTGTGTGGGGTGTGTGTGTGTGTGTGTCTGTCTGTCTGTCTGTCTGTCTCTCACTCACTCACTCACTCACTGACCATACTACTTCTTCTACAAATGATAATGATATCAGTGATAATAACAGATTTTTATAAATTAGATATTAATGATAATGATGAAATCGACAGCAACAATATACAAATGGTAATGATATCACTGATAATAACAGATTTTAAAAAAAATAAATTAGATATTATTAACAATGATGACAATGACAGCAACAATGAAATATAAGATGATGATTATATAAACATAACAATAATCATCGTAATAAATCATCAAAATAACAACCAAAACAGCATATAAAAAAGTACACAAGAGTTGTTGTTCTTTAATTTAACGTCTATTCACAATAAGTGATATTCGACACAAAAGCACAAGAGTGCTTATTCCATTATCCTCGATATAAAAAGAATGAATAGAACAGATAAATATACTGTTCTCTACAGTGTAACCAGACACAGGAAAGAACATTAGGGGCCAAACCCATTCTAGGCACGCTTTCTGCCAGGCCCTGCTTATCTAAATAGGTCACCATAATCCTTCTTCAGGATGCATGCATCCTGGCTGGCAATTTTACCTGTCAACCGATCCTCACTGGCAATTTTAAAATTTTTTTTTTTTATCTCTGACCCGATTAGGACATACCTGTTTACCAACGGCCCACACTCCCCTTCTGACAAACATGACAGCTGAGTGGATACAGCCTTTGGTGTTTCTGTGTTGGGCGTTCCCCAGCTTAACACCCTGGGGGTCGGTCTGTCACTCAGAACATGCACCGTGTCTGTCTGTCTGTCTGGTCTGACTGTCTCACTCATCATACCTGAGAATCACTGCGAGACCCTAAGTACACACAGTGATGGAGAACAGACTGCAATGTGTGTGTTCTCGATTTACAGACAGCCATACTCTACCATCAGGGATTTTTTTTTTTTTTTTGGCTTTACAAGAGAATACTGGTTGCTTTGCTAAAAGTCCTTTGGATGAGACTATAAAACCGAAGCCCCATGTGCGAACGCATGCAGAACATCTTGCGCACACGTTAAATCCTGTTCCGCTTTTCACAAGAGTAGGCCATCATGTGCCGGTGGGAACAGATTACAAGATTTACAAAGCTGCATACACACTGGGGACTGGATGTAAAAAAGCGCATGAGTGCTTTTTCCAATATCCTCGATATAAAAGAATAAAATAAAATATAAAAAATAAAAATAAAAGCCTGTCATGGCTGATGACAGTCTTCAAATGCATAACATTAGAAGGAAGGTGGCAGGACGGTTAAGACCCTCACCCTCCCAACAAGTCAATCATAAAGTTCTGGGTTCAATTCTCAGCCTTGCCCTTTCTTCCCAGTTTGAATACAAAAATATATAACAGAGGCCTTGTGTGCAAATGCATGTAGAATATCTTGTGCATAAGTTAAAAACCCATTCCGCCTTTCAGAAGAGTAGGCCATTTCGTGCTGGTTGGAACAGGTGACAAATTTTTTATAAAAAGTATGCACACACAGGTGTCGTGTTCAGACACCATCAATGAAGTCAGAATCCAGCTATATCTAAATGGTGGGGAGGGGGGGGGGGGGGCAGTCGAATATAATACACAAAAATCTCACAATGGATAAACCTCAAAAGCTCTAGTAGAAGGACAAAGAAAAAAAGGTAGCAAAGTTCAACATTCTGCTGTGGGACCCGAGGCTGAACTGAGCAACCATCAATAACTGACAAAGTTGTCAGCCTGGGGCCGACCCCCTTTGTTGTTTGGTTACAAAATGTCATTTACATCTCAGTCCAGTCAGTGGAAAGTTTCGGATTCAGGGCTGTGGCAATCCCCAAGTTGAGTATACTATCTAATTTCTTCTATCTTCTATTATTTAATATAACAATAATTATTATTATCTGTTATATTATTAATGAATCTTAGTCTGGCGACACAGGTTAACATTCTCATTCTTCATGTTCTGTTCAGGGTTTTTTTAGAGAAAGAAAGGTCTATCGGCAGTAGTAGAAATGAATTGTTTCAGT
>CM060350.1:18591001-18616001 GCA_030674155.1 Stramonita haemastoma | reverse complement strand
GTGATTAAAGATTTCATTGGTTTGCATCTAAACACAATCGGCTAAACGTGTAACCAGCTGACGACAGTTATTGATCAATCTCAAAGTTTTTTCAGATGCTCACACCACCCCCTGCATTTCCTCTCAGCCGATTCTTCCCTATAAGGCCCTGAGATATACGAGAAAAGTACAAGGAAAAAGAAACCTTTAAGTGAAGTGGGACACGTACGCGCGCAGCCATCACGCACATGTCGATGTGTGTTGTTTTATTATTTATTTATTTATTAATTATTTATTTATACTTTTATATCGAGGATAACACAGTAGGCAATCATGTACTTTTTTTCATCCGGTCCCCGTGTGTATGCTGTTTTTGTAAATATTTATCTGTTCCCACCGGCACACGATGGCCTACTCTTACGAAAAGCGGAACAGGATTTAACGTGTGCGCAAGATGTTCTGCGTGCGTTCGCACACGGGGCCTCGGTTTAAAGTCTCATCCGAAGGACTTTAGGGGAGAGTGGAGTCGGCACTGATGTTAACTCCAGGAGAAAAATTTCCTCGACTGGACTCCCGTTGTCAAATTGCCAGTGCAATGTTCTGACCACTAGGCTATCCGTCCCCCTGTTGTGTGTGTGTGTGTGTGTGTGTGTGTGTGTGTGCCATATTTGATCATCCCCAGGTTACAATTAATATACTTTTTTTCTTCCTCGGCTAGAGCTTTGTGGTTCACCAATGGTGACATTTTGTATGTGGTGACTGTTTTGCCCACCATTACAAGGTAGCCGCATTCCCACTAGCCTACAGGGATAAAAATGCCATCATTTATGAGCCAAAAGTCTTTACTTTGATATCCTAACACTAGAATAGGTATCCTGTGATCAGCCCAGGATTTAACCAATAGTAAAATACAAACTGAATTCACCGTCTGGATGGGTGCGCTGCTCTCTGTGGATAGGCGGAAGCACTCGACAAAGGGGAGAGTGCCCGTGCTTGAATTTTCCCCCTCACCCGTCATAATGTCTATGAGTCTTAAGGTGGTGATACATTAGTGCCATACTGAAAGATGCCCTTCAGCTGGTACCAGACGAGACAGATATGTAAAACCCAGTATCTGCTTTTTGGAAAGAGCCTACATCTGTGTGCCCAGTGGAGAAGTAAAACTGGATGGTGACAAAGGTGATTACAAAACTGCATACACACGGGTACTGGATGTAAAAAAGCACATGTGTGCTTATTCCATTACTTTGAAATAAAAGAAAAAAAGGCAGCTTCTCCTCTCACTGCACTGCTTCACTGGTGGGGTGTGTAGTGCCAGGTCTTCTCTGTGCTTGTCATCTCTACCCACTTGCCTCAGCCAACACAATTCTGACTTCAGAGTAGCTTACTTCGTTTTTTATAGGATACTTGCTGGGTATATCCCGTATTTCCATAACCCCCAAAACGCCGACATGAATCATGGGATCTTATATGCATATTTCATGTTCCGAATGTGTACATACCCAAAAGAAATTAAGACACTGGCAGATCTGCACTTTAAGCTGAAACCTGGGAGATCATTAAAAAAAAAAAAAAAAAATCATCCCCCCATAATTCATCACACACTGCTGCCGAGATTCAAACCCAAGATTTCATGGCGTCATGTTCACGTCAACAAAAACTTTGTGACAGAGAAAGTCTGTGCTTTTTGTGCAGCTGGCATAGGCGCAGTCATTTTGGGGCCAGCTCAGGATCGTTCAAAAAAAAAAAAAAAAGCAGTTTATATACAGTAATTCTGTCATCCACATTAACCTTTTCCCTACAGGCAACCTGCTGTAGATTTCCAACCAGCTACTAACCCTTCCCTCCCTATCGCCCACCACTGGGTTACAGAAGTGTGCACAGTGCATGTGTACTGTGAAAGTGGGAGGGTTTTTTTCCTTTAATGTGGGGATCGCGGATAGTGTAAAAGGTAAAGGTGTCCCATAACCTGTGTGGTCATAGGGAGTGAGGTGCCAGAGACCTCAGCTTCTCTGGGACCAGCATATTGAGGACGATGCCCATCGTCTCTCCCTTCTCTGACCCTAAAGAGGGCAGGTACCCATTTACAGCTGGTGAACTGGGGGACTGTACTGAAACCAAGGCGCGCAAACGGCCACCCAACCACTTGGTAACCACGCTCGATGCTGCTTAACCTTAGCTTCGGGAAAGCGAGTGCTCTGACCACTGAGCTATCTCGTCCGCAATAGTGCTAGTGTTAATTGCTTTTAATTACAGAAAATGGTTATTCAGATTTTTATTGTTTCATAAGTGTAAAACTTTGCTGTAGTTTGGGAGTATTTTGGTAGAAGCTTTTGTGTGTGTGTGTGTATGTGTGTGTAGGTTTGGGTGTAACAATATGTGTACATCTACATGTATATGACAGTATGCATGCCTGTCAAAGAGAAAGAACAAGCCAGCATGTGTGTATGCACTTGCACATACATTTATGACAGTTTGTATTTATCAGAGAGAGATTAACACACACACACACACACACACACACACACACACACACACACACACACCACACACACACAGATAGAAAGACAGAAGACCAAGAATGAACATACAGACAAGAGTTCAACTGAAAGGAACTGTAACAATCAACACACATGTGTGCATGCACCACACATGCGTGCACGCATGCCCACACACACACACATACACACACACACACACTCACACACTAACACATCAAATAGGCAGTAAATGACTAGCAGAAAAAGAATGTATATTGTCATTGACAAATTTCACACATATATATACATATATTAAGTCAGCTTCTGGCAAAATCCTTTAAACTCACTTTCATTGAAAGTTGTTTTCTAACATACATTTTCTGAACACACACAACACACACAACACACACACACACACCACCATCACCACACACACACACACACCACCACACACACCACACACACACACACACACATCACACACACAAACACACACACACACACATCACACACACACACACACACACACATCACACACACACACACACACACACACACACACACACACACACACACACACAACCACACACACAAGATGAGGATGAATAACAGACGACCAACAGCAGAAGAATCAAATTAACAAAGCTGGAGGACTAGCGCCCTGACACTGAGTTGACCTCGACTGCTGCCTGTTTCTCTGCAACAGAGAAAAAAAAAACATCAATGACTCACACTGACAGTGACTGATGTAAGCGAAAACACCAAGGCTTCCATTAGAATGATGATCAATATGCTTATGGGCCGAACTGAAGAGGATCTCCCAGAACCGAGTCCGTTGGAGGAGTGTTGTTGAGCCCTATGTTCCCAAGGGAATTCACAGGCATAAGTCAGTAAGTCATGCTTTAAAACATTATGTTGAGATTGTCTTCTGCCTTTGCTAGTATGTCTTTACATAACAACCTGTACTCTCCTTCAAAGGGGAAGAAAAAAAAAAACACTCTGAAGTTTGATAATGGCTGCCTATATGGCCGGCACAGTACATGAAAGCAACTGCACACACCCAACTTCTCATCCTCATCCAGTGTGTACTTACAGTCTCACGGTGATTCATTCCCAGGTGGGAGGAGTGAGATGGACAAGTGTGCATAATTATTCATTCATTTATCTATTCTTTATTTCGAGGATGAAGGAATCAGCACTCTTGTGCTTTTTTTTTTTTTTTTTTTTAATACATCCAGTCACCATGTGCATGCATTTTTGTCATCCGTTCCCACCAGCACACAATGGCCTACTCTTCTGAAAAGCAGAACAGGTTTTACTGTGTGCACAAGATTGTTCTGGGTGGCAGACCCCTAGGGTGTTAAGTTGGGAGAATGAATCACCCAACACTAAACATCCCTACTCTCAAATGCACATGCACTCATGCTCATGACTGGATTGGGGGCGTAGTGGTTATGCCCTCATGGTGAAAGCGAGAGATTGTGGGTTTGAGTCTAGTCTGATGCCAGACTTTTTCCCATCAACCAAAACCTCAAGTGGTGGTGGCCTTTCGGGTGAACTGATAAATCAGGTCATGTGTGCAACAATATTTAGCCAACATAAATCCATGGCAATAATGGGGGTTGTCCTTAGTATAAAAAAAAAAAAATAAATAAATGAGGCTATTTTGACAACAACAAAACAAATCCAGACAGAATTTTTTTTTTTGGGAGGGGTGACTCTGCTCCTGTGTTGAAGTGCTCTCTCTCTTCATGAAGAGCAGGTTGACTCTCACCAGAGAAAACTGCTGTGACTGAAAGAAGCATACAACGCAATACAATACAATATGCTACAATGCAATATAATACAATATGCTACAATGCAATACAATACAATAATATACAATGCAATACACTACAATACACTATGGCAATACAATGTAATGCCATGCAACACAATATAATACAATGCCATACAACACAATGCAATACAACACCATACCATACAACACAATAAAATACAATACCACACAACACAATGCAATACAACATAATGCAATACAACATAGCACAATGCAATACAACATAGCACAATTGCAATACAACATAGCACAATGCAATACAACATAGCACAATGCAATACAACATAATGCAATACAACATAGCACAACGCAATGCAATACAATCTACATCCAAGTACACATTACAGAGAGAGGGGCACTGGCAGGTCTCCACAAACAGACCTGGAAGGTTCATTATTTATCAGGATAACAAAGCAGCTTCCTTGAAGTTGGAATACAGCTATCTTAATGTTGGTCAAACTGCTGCATGCACAAAATTTCACCATGGGTGAACCTCAGATCTCTAGCCAAGGAAAAAACCAAAACAAACAAACAAAAACCCCAAGAAAATAGCTGTTATATCATTCCCCTTGGATGTATGGAATTTCTCCTCCTCCTCCTCCTTTTTCTCTCGTTCGCTTCACACCATCAGATGTGTCTGGGAAAAATGATGGCATGTCCTTTCCAGCTCCTCTCGTGGGCCGTACAGCTTGGTCTGCAGGGTTCTCTCCGTCGGCCACACTTTCTTCCTCAGGTCTTAAGCTTTTCTATAAATGTATACACGACTATGTTCAAGACGCTTCAGCCAAGTGGCCAGAACATTTGACTTCCACCCCTGTGGATCCTTGAAGTTGGGGGTTTGAATCTCAGCAACAGTATCTGGTGAATTAAGGGTAGGGTTTTGGGAGGACAGGATAGCTCAGTGGTCAGAGCACTCACTTTCCCCCAGGCAATGTTATGCAGCGTCGAGCGTGGTTACCAACTGGATGGGTGACCGTTTGCAAGCCTTGACTTTAGTACAGTTCCCCAGGCTGTCAATGGGTACCTGCCCTCTTTAGGGACAGGGAAGGTAAAGCAGTGAGGGAGAGGAGATGGCGCCGCCCTCAATATGCTGGCCCCTAGAGAAGCCGAGGTCTCTGATGCCTTGCCCCCCCGACGACCACATAGGTGATGGGACACTTATAATTACTTCTTTCTTTTTTTTATACTGTTTCCCAACGTTAACTTAATTAAAAGTGCAGACTGGAGTTAACATCAGTACAGACTCCACTCCCCAAAAGTCTTTCAGATGAGACTATAAACTGAGGCCCAGTGCGCAACGCAAATGCATACAGACCATGGACAGAGAGAGAGAAATAGAGAGCAAGAGACAGAGAGAGAGACAGAGAGTAAGCAAGAGAAAAGAGATAATCTTAGGCCTCACTGTAAACAGAATCTGCGATGCACAAATTTAAGGCTGTTGCATGTTAGGATCAGAGATGAAGAAACAGAAGGGGGGGAAAAAATTGAGAAAAAATCCCAAGCAGATGTTGCATTATCCCCTTGTGGCCATATTGAATTTCTCTGACAATTTTCCAATTGGTTTATGCCTAAAAATGTATGGGTGAGGAAAAAGTGTGTTGGTGTGTGGTGGGGTGGCATGGTGTGTGTTGTGTGTGAGAGAGAGAGAGAGAGAGGAGGGGGGGGGGCAGAGAGAGAGAGAGAGAGAGAGAGTGGGGGCGGGCAGAGACACAGAGAGAGAGAGAGCGAGAGACAGAGAGAATTTCCAATCAGTTTACACATCAGATTCTATATGTGTGGGTGAGAGAAATGCATTCATTTGTATTTGTATACCATTTTAAGTCACGGCAGACTTCTCTGTCTGCTTGAACTTCAGGCTGTTCTCCCCAGGGAGAATGCATCACCACAAGAGCAGCAACACCCATTTTTTTCTCCTTTTCCTGTCTGCATATATATTTATGCCGTGTGTGTGTGTGTGTGTGTGTGTGTGTGTGTGTGTGTGTGTGTGTGTGTGTGTGTGCTCGTTTGTGTGTGTGTATGCATGTATTCATGAGTGTATTCGTGTGCGTGTGCATAATTTATGTATGACTATGTGTATGTGTGCACAAATATATGTGTGCATGCATGCATGTGTATAAGCATGGAGGTGTGCATGTGTGTGTGTATGTATGTATACATATGTATATATACAGATGCTTGTGTGTGTGTGATGTGTGTTTGTGATGTGTGTCCTTGTATGAATCTGTGTGTGCGTGCATTTTACAAGCTCAATCAAAAAAATATGAATTGCTCATTCAGCATATTGTTACTGATAAACCATCTCATGAATAATAAAATGATAATGATATATGGAATTCATATAGCGCTGAATCTTGTGAAGCAAACAAATCAAAGCGCTTGCATTCATAGCATTCACACAGTGTCACCGCTCACAAAAGATTAACAGATTTTGGATTCACACACACACACACACAACACACACACACACACACACACACACACACACACACACACACACACACAGTGCTCAGGAAAAGTGATAAGAGATGCAGATGAAACATGCATTACCACTAGCAAAACTGTCTCATAAACAATCGATCCAGAACACGATATTGGTATTATTATTTAATTAGCATAACAATCTCATGAATAATCAATCTAGCACACTTTTTTTGTCTTTTTTTTTTGTTGCTTTGAGCTGCCCCATCTTCTTGTGTGATGTTCCTGTCCTCCTGTTCCCTCAACACTCATTCTGGCCTCTCCCCCTATTTATTTATTTTATTCTTTTATATCAAGTATGGGATAAGCACTCTTGTGCTTTTTCACATCCAGTCCCCGTGTGTATGCAGTTTTGTCAATGTTATCATCATCTTTTCCCACCTGCACACGATGGCCTACTCTTACATAAAAGCGGAACAGGATTTAACATGCGCGCAAGATGTTCGCGTGCGTTCGCACACGGGGCCTCGGTTTACAGTCTCATCCGAATGACTTTTGGGGAGAGTGGAGTCAGTGTCAGGCTGTATTCAACCCATCAACAAGAGGGAACCTGCACTCCTGTTAAGTCACTCTCACCATATTCAGAGCATGATCTGAGCGAACATACACAGGAAATAACCTACTAAGCCCCCTGCTGACGACGATAGTCCTTCGGATGAGACTATAAACCGAGGCCCCGTGTGCGAACGAACGCACGCACGCACGCAGAACATCTTGCGCACACGTTAAATCCTGTTCCGCTTTTCGTAAGAGTAGGCCATTGAGTGCCGATGGGAACAGATGACAAGGTTTACAAAAACTGCATACACATGGGGGACTGGATGTAAAAATACAAAAACAACAACATGCATACATCTGTGGAGTTTAGACATCCTCCTAGAAGTCAGAATGTGGCTACCTTTAGGTGGGTCAGTGCTCTCATTCGCAAAATCTTACCATCGATTCACCTCAACAACAACAACAACAACAATCAAAGCCATCTCACGTATATCATCTATTCAGCAAATATGATTGCTGTTGTTGTTTTCATTATGAGAATCATCATCATCATCATCATCATCATCATCATCATTATATAAGTAGATTTGCTCTAATGTCTGTTTAAAAATTTTTTTTTTTATCATTCCTCAGCTAGAGCTCCCAAGTTCTCCAATGGTGTGATTTTGCTTATGCGACCAGTTTTTCCCACCCTGAAGGTAGCCGCATGCCGACTTCAGGCTCGTGTCAGGGTATAATGACTGAGTCAACACAATCATTACAATCATGCTGTATTCAGCAATCACACTCCAATCATGCTGTATTCAGCAATCGCACTACAATCATGCTTTATTCAGCAATCACACTACAATCATGCTGTATTCAGCAATCGCACTCCAATCATGCTTTATTCAGCAATCACTGCAATCGCTCATCACCAGAAACAACCGTGCTTCATTCCACAAAGCCATAATGTGACAACATCTGTTCCCATCATAAACAAAACACATTCATTTCCACAAACTGCCAACTTTTGATCTCGGCAGTGAGAAAAAAAAAGAAAAAAAGAAAATGAAGTAGAAATATTGACAATGTGAACAGAATCGTACCAGATATTTGATATCATTGTTATGTCATACATAGCAGAAATATGTTGACAGCGTGAACAGAACCATACCAGTCATTTAATATTCTCATTATGTCGTACATAACAGAAATATGTTGACAGCGTGAACAGAACCATACCAGTCATTTAATATTATCATCATGTCGTACATAACACAAAAAAATCTGTCTTCAAGAATTCAGAGGGATGATCTTTCCGACAACGGGCTCGGTCGTCCTTTCAAGCTGAAAAAAAAAAAAGAGGGGGAACAGAATTTCTCTGAACTTGCAAAGTGTGAATCCAGACACACTGTCATAATGAAACGAATGAACAGAAAACAAGTCGTCAGTACTGGCTTAAAAAAAAAGAAAAAAAAAGGGCAGGAGAATGGACTGGGATAGCAGAAAATTCGCGAGAGAGGGCAGAAAAAGGTCAGGGGGGAAAAAAACCAAACCCACAGAAACAAAGGAAGTAATAATAATAATAATAATAATAATGATAATAATAATAATAATACATGAATTTATATAGCGCTGTATCTTGCAAAAGAGCCGCCGCTGTAGTCTAGTGGTTAGGGCGTTGGACTCGTAATCTAAAGGTTGCGGGTTCGATCCCAGGTTTCGGCTATGGCGTTGTGCCCTTGGAAAAGGCACTTCACGGCTATTTTCTCACCCACCCAGGTGTAAAAGGGGTACCGACCTTGTGTTGGGGTTAACCCTGCGATAGACTGGCGTCCTATCCAGGGGGAGTCTATGACTCTCAGTCACTTAACGCCACAGAAACCAGGATAAGCACCGGCCTGATGA
Organism: Stramonita haemastoma; assembly: GCA_030674155.1. NCBI lineage: Eukaryota > Metazoa > Mollusca > Gastropoda > Neogastropoda > Muricidae > Stramonita > Stramonita haemastoma. The sequence goes on along the minus strand of CM060350.1, from coordinate 18,606,836 downwards.
GCCTTAGGCTCAGGACAGACTTTAACTTTAATATCTTGCAAAAAACAAATCAAAGCGCTTGCACTCGACCCACACAACACACAACAAGCAACCCATGACAATAAATAGTTTTAGCAAACAAATGAACACGTGATAGAAAAGAGGGCACATTTTTTGGTACAGAGAGCGCCCCCAACGTCCCCATGGGGATGACTCTTGAGGGAGAGTCAATGACAACAGACTACAAACTGTACAGTTCATTAAGCCTTTCTTCCAAGCCTTCAGCAGCTCAAATTCGACTTGAAAAATGACAAATATACAATGACAGAATGAACACCATTTTCTAAATACAATGACATAATGAACATCATTTTCTTCTTCTTCCGCTATAAAGTCCAGATTTCATTTCTGCCATCTTTTTCCGCATATATATCAGCCTATTACACACACACACACACACACACACACACACAACACACACACACACACACACAACAACACAACACCAACAACACAACCACACACACACACACACACACACACACACACACACAAGACACACACACACACACACACACACACACACACACACACACACACACACACACACACACACACACACACACACACACACACACACCTGATACACCATAAATAATATAACTGTTTTAAACTCGCACATATATTGAAAAACTTCAGATCAATACAGATCTTCTTCATCGAACACTCAGACAGCAACTATACTGTGTCTGTCATATGATCAAAAATGTGTTGTACTGCCATTAAGTGCCTGACAGATTCATTTAGATCATTTTTGTAGCTCCATACAATTCAGATTTTTTTTGGGGGGGGGGGGGGGTGGTGGTGGAGGAGGAGAGGGGTTACATTTTCAAGAAAAATCTGTCTTTTGAGTCAGGAATGGCACCATAGAGTATAGGAACTGTCCCACCATACCAGGGGTGGAGGACTGTGATAGCGTGTGCAAGGAGACAGAGCTTGCAGTGTAACAGGTGGATCGGTGGTCTAGAGGTAACGCGCCTGTCTAGAAAGCGAAAAGTCCGGGTCGACGGAGTGTGCGATGGTTCGAATCCCGTTTAGGCCCAAAACTTTTCCCCCATTCTTTAGATCATGAGAGGTGGTTTGGGTGCTAGTCTTTCGGGTGAAGCGATAAACCAAGGTCCCGTGTGTTACACAGCACTACTACTTAGCGCACGTAAAAGATCATAAAAGGGTTGTCTTGTCTCTGGCAAAATTCTGAAGAAAAACGCCACTCTGATATGGAACCAAATACAACTGCAGACAGGAAAAACAACCCCAAAAAAATGGGTAGGCGCACTGGCGATCTTGTGGGCGGACTTGCTCTCCCCTTTGGGGGAGAGCAGCCCGAATTATCATGCAGGAGAAATACTTCGATGTCATATTAAAATGGTGTAAATAAAATAATAAACAAAAAACAAATAACCCGGGCCCTAATTCACAGTAGTAGATGAGGGACTGTGACTGCTAGAAGAGAGAATGGATACACAGAGAGAATTTTCAGGCAGCAGAGATATATACAAAGGGTGAAATACTACAGATGTCAAATATCACAAATAAAGAATAACACAGTAAAAAAAAAAAAAAAAACCAAAAACAACCCCCCTCCCTCAAAACCTCACATACAAACAAATCAGTAGAAAAATTCATTCTACATTCAGTGACTCCTGCTGAGAGACAGAGAGAGACACAGAGACAGACAGAGACAGAGAGAGAGAGAGAGGAAGAGATGAGAGAGAGATGAAGAGAGAAGAGAGAGAGAAGACAGACAGAGACAGACAGAAGACAGAGACAGAGAGACAGGAGAGAAGAGAGAGAGAGAGAGATCCAAGAACAAATATAAACATACATACACACACAAACATACTGTGATACTGATAAATATTAAGCAACTCAACAGTTATCTACATCATACTATTCACATAGTTTTTGCTTCTGTGCATTTTTCTTTTTGAAGGGAAGGGGGGGCGGGGGGGTGGGGGGCGGTCATTTGTCTAATCGGAGCATCTCCGAGATGGAATGAAAACTGGAATGTATTGAAGACAGTACAATATTCCCACCCCTCCTTTCCTGAGATAAAAGACCTGAAGAGACCATTTTTGCACAGAGCATCATCATATCATTAGGAACTCATAAAAATAATCATGATTTTTTCCCTGTTTTTTCACACCTTGTAACATATGCATGCACACACAGCCTACACATGTGCGTGTATATGCACACATGCACATGCACGCACAGACCCTACACCTACACATGTGTGTGCGCACGTACACACACACACACACACACACACACACACACACACACACACACAAAGTCCTTCGGATGAGACTTTAAACCGAGGCCCCGTGTGCGAACGCACGCAGAACATCTTGCGCACACGTTAAATCCTGTTCCGCTTTTCGTAAGAGTAGGCCATCGTGAGCGGTGGGAACATATGACATTTACAAAAGTGCATACACACGGGACTGGATGTAAAAAAGCACAAGAGTGCTTATTCCATTATCCTCGATATAAAAGATAAATAAATAAATAAATAAAATAAATAACACACACACACACACACACACACACGCACACACACACAGAGCTGGTTCATAAAACACACGGGAGTTTAGTGTTACTGTTAGAGCCACAACTATTTAAAATTTTGATTGATGCTTTATGTCCATGATAAACATTATAACTGTCACCAGAAAAAATCCCCTCCTGTAAAGCACAGATGATTTGATGGCCTGGGATTGAGCCCAGGCTTGAGCCACCACACCTGTGCAAAGATATTTTTCCCCTGGTGTTAACGTCAGAACGGACTCCACTCCCCTTAAAAGTCCTTCAGATGAGACTGTAAACCGAGGCTCTGTGTGTGCAAACACACAAAGAAATCTTGCACACAAGGGTTGAAAGTAAAACCCATTTTGCTTTTTGAAAGAGAGAGTAGGCCATTTATGCCAGTAAGAATGGATGACTAAAAAAAAGAACTTTAAAAAAAATGCATCTACACTGGTCGGTGGGCAAAAAAAATGGTGGCATACGCAAAATCTCACCATTGTTGAACCTCAGACCTCTGGCCAAAGAACAACAACAACAACAAAGACAGGAATAGCAAACCAAATCTTTAAATTGCAATCCGTTTCAGAACAATTCACAAACAAACCAGTGCCCACCTCAATATGCCCCAAAACCCACAAACAATGAAAAAAAAAAAAGCATACGATCTGAAATAAGGAAGCATAAAGAAAAAAATCTGAGAACAGGACAAATCCCATTCACCTGGCTAAAAGACAGTGACAGCAACAAAGTCTCTGAACTGCCATCGCGTTAGGAACATTCTGGAATAGAACGGTGCACACCTTACCTTGCTAAAAGACACGAGCAATGAAAAACAAAAAAGAGAACATTTTAATTATCTTTTTTTACTGTTCCTTGGTTAGAGCTACAAGGTTCACCAATGATGAAATTTTGTGTATACGACCATCTATCAACCATTATGGTAGCCACACTCTGACTTCGGTATGTGAACCTGGAAGATCTAGCCAATGCACATCTCCCCCCCAATGTCTTAACTAAGACAACTGCAAGACTATTCTGACATGTACAGTCACCTTTGATTAAAGACCGGGCCAGAGACAAAAGTCTCCAAACAGCAAACGTCTTGTGACCATTTTGCGATGAAGCTTCTTCTTCTTCTTCTCACTGGTTTAATGTCCATTCACTATAAGGTGATTTAGGCAATGGTACATTCACGTTAAGAATGCACTGAAAAGGGGAGGAGGGGAAAGGCGAAAGGATAAGGAATGTTATGGATGATGGTTAGTTTATAAAATTTTATTTACAGTAACTGTCCTACTGGTGACTGGCAAATACTTTCTGCAACTGATACTATGACATGCGACTCGGTATCATACAGATCTTTTTGGATACTTCCATATTTTTTCATTAGAGCTATCCCTTTGCTCTTATACGAGGCAATGAGCACAGGGCAATCAAACACTGTATGATGAAGCACCCTACATGAACATCCAACCTCACACAGACAGATTTATAGACAGAAGAACAGAACAGTGCAGTGCAGTACTACTCCACACCAACATTAACAGCTTCAGGAAAACTCCAGCTTAAAACAACCCCCACCTTATATCACTAAATAAAAACAACGTGCACAGTCTTTCAACAAAAAACCCCTGATCCCCGAAGTCAGAATGCAGCTGCCTTAATGATGGTGGGCAAAAAAAAATGGTCGCGTATCACCGAAAAACCTCACCATGGGTGAAAACCTTAAAGAGCTCGAGCCGAGGAACGAAAAACATAAAACCGACAACCTAACCAAAATTAGACCAGGATATTTCTAAGAAAAAAAGAGTGCAGTGCATCCTCCTCCCCTCCCCTCCCTCCCTCCCTCCAACCCTGAACCGTGACAGTCACCAACAAGGGTCAAAAAAGGAGCTTGGGGGAAAAAAAAAAAAAAAAAAAAAAAAAAAATGACCCCCCTCCAACCCTGTGTTGTGGCCAAATTGCTTCCACCACCCCAAACGCTGGAAACTGGTAGTTACCACCTTCTCATGGCCATCACAGCACCTCCACCCTCCTCCCCCACTCTGATCCGAAGATCAAATGCTCCGTCTCACTGCTTCCCTGACCCTGACGCTTCAACAACCGCAGGAGGCCACTCTGTTGAGCACGTGAGAAAAAGTCAGGCAAGAGTTAAGCTCCCTTGTGAAGTTATGCTGGAAAGTTTACACTTTGTGTGGCGATTAATTTTTTTTTATTTTTTATATATGATGAAGTACTGATATACTTTATATATATTTTATTATTATTATTATTATTAATATTATTATTATTATATAACAGTGAAGCACTGACATATCTGATATACTCCCCTTGTCTTTTTTTTTAAATGATAAAACACTTGACATACTTGATATACCCTTTTTTTTTTAATGAAGCACTGATAGACTTGATATACCTTTTTTGTTTTAACAATAAAGCACTGACATATTTAATATGCCCCCTTTTTTTAACAATAAAGCACTGACATATTTAATATGCCCCCTTTTTTAACAATGAAGCACTGACATATTTGAATCACCCCCTTTTTTTAAAACAAGAAAACAATGATATACCTGATATATCCCTTCTTTCTTTTGTTTGTTTTTTAAATGATGAAGTGCTGATATTGGGTGACGACATTTTTATCGCTGGCATAAAAACACACTGAAGCAAAATTTCGGGAAAATGTTTCCAAAGCCTGTATTTTTCATTTAAAATGTGTGAGCAATCTCTTTATTTTAAAAAAACCCAAAAAACCCCTATCTTTTACCATTTCAAAATTGTTAAGTTTTCGCTTTCAAAGACCAAGACAAAACAGAAATCCAACGAAACAACCAGAACACTCCTTAATTAAACAATACTTCTTCTTCTTCGTCATCCTCAAACCCTCAGACACCAACTATTGCTGTCTGTTGTATGAATGAAAGTGTGTCACGCTGCCATTATGTGCCTGACAAGTCAGGCCTAGCACATCCTACTTTAGCATAAGAGAACCGTTAACTTTCCAAGTCTTTCTAGAAAAAATGCAGGAGAATGGACCAAGAAGGAAAAAAAAAAAAAAAAAAAGACAAGAAGAAGGTAGTGACAGGATGAAAACAAGGCAGAAACAAAGAGAGTGATAGAAAAGAGGAAATTCCTAGCACAGAGTTTCCAGAAGGTGGGGATGCTGTTTATTCTGACAGACCCCTAGCATCCCCACAGGGGATAAACAGTACAAAAGGGGGATTTTCAAAATCAATCCCCTTTCAGACAGGTGATGTCATTTTCTCTCATACTGCCAAGCTGGCTCAAGCCAAAAGATACTGTCTGCCAGTTTAGCTGCAGACAATTCATACACAGACTTTTATACCTCCCTCCCTCCCACACACAAAAAAAATTATGATACCAAACTAACTGTCCACCATATTTGATAGTGGTTTGTTAGTTAAGGAGTTTCAAAAATGGCATATCGAAAAGTTTTTGGTACATATATATATACTTTCTTGCACTTATTAATACATTCAAAACATGGACAAATTTTGCTTCTCATACACAAACCAAGTCGAGTCCCATACAACCAGCAGTAATGTAAACCATGCTTATATGTAACGTAAGGAGTACAATAATCAAAATAAATATGTTACTCTTGGTCACAAAGAGTGAGTGAGTGAGTGAGTGAGTGAGTGAGTGAGTGTGAGTGTGAGAGAGAGAGAGAGAGAGAGAGAGAGAGAGAGAGAGAGAGAGAGAGAGAGAGAGAGCGACAGCGAGAGAGCGAGACAGAGAGAGAGAGAGAGAGAGAGAAGAGAGAGAGAGAGAGAGAGAGAGAGAGAGAGAGAGAGATCCTTTTAGATAAACTACAATTAAAAAAAAAAAAATTAATTAAATAAAATTCAGCACCAAAAATATCTTCTGAGAAAAAGAAAGAAAAAAAAAGAAAAAAAACCTTCCACAAATGATAACATCCAAAAAAACAAAACAGTATATATCTGCAAACAGAATACAGATACCCTTCAGACAGCGTACACACAAAATTGATCAGCGAGATTCTTACTTAACCCACACAAGGAGTTAGTCAGTCAGTATTATCAGTCAGAATGTTCTCCCCACCCCCCTCCAAGCCCCACCCCACCCCCACACACATTATTAAAACAAAAACAAAAAGATAAAATGCTCCAAACCACAGAAATTCAACAATTCATGTAAACAAAAAATGCCCAAGACAAAATAATTACTTCATCATTCGTTTAAACAATAAATATTCTAAACAACAGATTCCTTCTTTCCATCAAATCATGAAGAATTAATTCATAGCAATCTGAGGAACAGATCCTTCCTAATGATGAATAAAAAAAAATTAAAAAAAAAAACAAAAAAAAAAAACACCTCAACCTGACTGTGCCTTTCGCCAAAGGCTGATCTGACCACTATGAGAACATCTTATCTAATATCAACACAATATGAAACTCTCCACCTTGTAAATACTCAAACAATACAGGAGGTAAACATGTGTAACATTCATACAATATCAGTGCTCATTCACAAACACATACATTTCCATTTTCTCAGCCAGAGCTCGGAGGGTTTACCAATGGCAAGATTTTGTGTTATAATACACGCAATGGTTTTTTACCCACCATGAAAGTAGCCACATTCAAAACTTCGGGGATGATGTCTAAACACGACATCAGCATGCATATGTTTTTGTGGTTTTTTAAAAAATAAATTTTGTCATCTGTTCCTACTGGCACGCAATGGCCTACTCTTCTGAAAGGTGCAACAGGTTTAAATACGTACGCAAGGTGTTCTGTATGTGTTCACAAACGGGATCGCATTTAATTGTCTAATCCAAAGGACTTTTTGGGGGGAAGTGGAGTCAGCTGATGTGAACTAAAAAAAAAACCACACACACACAAAAAAAAACTAACCCACTGATGTTAACTCCAGGAGGGAAAAATCCCCTTAAACAGGTGCCTTGGTGGAGGCTTGAACCTGAGACAGCAGATCATCAGCTCAGTGCTCTATCCACTGGGCTATCCTGCCCCCTTTTCTTCTTTTTAACCCCCCCCCCCAAAAAAAAAAAAAAAGACAAAACATTTACGCAAAACCACTCTCATACACACGTCTACTTTTAACACAACAGAAGAGCTTAAATTACCACACACACACACACACAGCACAAAACACACACAACACCACACACACACAAACACACACACACACCACACATACACCACACACACACACACACACACAACACACACACACACACACACACACACACACACACACCACACACACAACACACACACACACACACACACACACCACACACACACACACACACAGACAACCACACACACAGATCTTAGATGCTCAAGCCACTAGCTATACAACTCCAGTTTCTCTTTCTTCGCCTATGATAAATTCCTGCTGCACATCCCGAAGTCAGAATGCAGCTACCTTAATGGTAGGGGGAGGAGGAGGGGGGGGGGAGGAGAATGGTCACACACGCATACTCTTACCACTGGTGAATCTTGGAGCTCTAGCAGAGAAACCATCCAAAAAATAACCCCCAAAAATTAATATTGAAACAATCCCAAAAACACACATACACATCCAGTATCAACAGTTGCTGGACATGCTTGTGTCCAGTTTTCTTTTTCTTCACTGAAAAATCATCACAGCTTCAGAAAAAAAAAAAAAAAGGAAAAAAGAAACCCCTCCCCTCCCCACTCCACCATCTCTGACGCTGATACTGCATTCATCAAGGCACATTCAAAACATGAGGGGAAAAAAAAAAGTATGTACCAAAAAAAAAAAAAAAAAAAAAAAAAAGGGGGGGAGAAAAACACTGCCACATCACTGACACTACCTCCACACATATCAGGAGATAGATATACAAGTCATAAGACACGGAAAGGAAACTTAGTATTCCCCCCCCCCCCAATACACCCTCCAAAAAGCAACAACAAACACAAATCTTCAACACTAACACCATATACACCAAAGCAGATTCGAGAAATGTGCAGGGAAATTTATGCGTTACGAAAAACAACAACAACAAAAATAACACAACTACCACACGCACCAAAGCAATTCGAGAAATGTAGAGGGATATTTTTGTGTTACCAAAAACAACAACAAAAATGACACTTACTACCACATGTATCGAAACGGATTCAACAAATGTGGAGGGAAATTTATGTGTTAACCCAAAAAATCCCAACAACAATATTGAATAACAAAAATGACATTACCACCACATGCACCAAAGCACATTTGAAAAATGTGGAGGGAAATTTATATATGTTACCAAAAAAACCCCCACAAAAATAACAATATCAACAAGACACTACTACCACATGCATAACAGATTCAAGAAATATGGAATAATAATAATAATAATAATAATAATAATAGTATTGTTTATAGCCCTACAGACCACGAAAGCCATTTCAGGGCTGTCACCTCATTCAGTTTCAGTGGCTCCAGCAATATACAATGAGATTTGTGTTACCCCCCAAAAATAATAACAACAACAAAAAAATGACACTACTACCACATTGTATCAAGCAAATTTCAAGTGACTGGAAAATTAAATTCCTCCCCAAATCTTCAATGTTGTTATCGCATGCAAAAAAACACAGGATTGAAGGGAAAGGTTAGTTAACGAGCAAAATCATCATGTACCAGACACATGCAAGTCATAAAACACACATACACAAAATAATAATAATGATATATGATGATGATAATGATGATGATGAATGATGTAATGATATGATAATAATAATAATAATATTATTTTATTTTTAAAACCCAACCCTTCAGCAGTGCACACTGCATGCATCAAAGCACATTTAAGACACGAGGTGAAATTTTATGTAAGACAAAAACAAAACAAAAAATGTCGCTACCACATTAATAAAGCATACTCAATCATACAACATAAAAAAAAAAAAAAAAACCAAGCCAAAACCAACAATGTTCACACACCAACCTCATGCATTATAACACTTTTTCTTAAAAGGGGAATAATCAGTAATATCCCCCCCCAAAAAAATTTAAAAAAAAAACACAGACGCTACCACCACATGCATCAAGCAACATTCTGGACAAAAAAAAACAAAAAATTCAACAAAAAAAAAAAAAAAAAAGGAGGGGGGGTGTGCAAGGCTGCATGCATCATCTACTGAATGACCAGATAATCGGACAGCAGCGTTTATCTCCCCTGGCCGCTGCTGCAGCGTGGGTTGTCTCACCCTGAATCGCTGCAGCCAGGTCTGGCCAGGGCTGAGGTTGTTGCAGCAGCTGACCGGATAGTACTGCACCACGGCCGCCACGGCAAAGAGCTGACCCAGCACGATCATGATGGTCACAAACATGTGCACCGTGTGCATGCGACTGTTCACCTGCACATCAACAACAACAACAAAATGCAGTTCTTCAGATGATTCATTCGGATGAGACTGTAAACCGAGGCCCCGTGTGCGCGCAAACGCACGCAGAACATCTTGCGCACACGTTAAAACCCCGTTCCGTTTTTCGGAAGAGCAGGCCAACATGTGCCGGTAGGAGCGGATGATAAAATTATTATTAAAAAAAAACCAGCATGCACACAGGTGTCGTGTTTAGACACCATCCCTGAGGGGGAAAAAAAAAAAAAATGGGTAGGCGCTGCACTTGTGGCGATATGCTCTCCCCGAGAAGAGCAGCCCGAATTTCATGCAGAGAAATCTTCTGTGACATAAAGTGGTATAAATAAATAAATAAAATAAGATTATTCAGATCGTACATAATTGGGGACGGGATAGCTCAGTAGTCAGAGCACTCGCTTTTCCCCCAGTCAAGTTAAGCAGCGTCGAGCGTGGTTACCAAGTTGGATGGGTGACCGTTTGCGCAGTGCCTTGGCTTCAGTGCAGTCACCCCAGTTCACCCAGCTGTAAATAGGTACATGCCCTCTTTAGGGTCAGGGAAGTAAAGCAGCGAAGAGAGGAGATGGGGCCCCCTCAACATGCTGGCCCTTTGAGAAGCTGAGGTCTCTGATGCCTTCACCCCTACGACCACAAAGGTTATGGGACACCTTTACCTTTTTTTACAACATGAAAGTTAAAACATTTGTATAAGAAAAATAAACCATAATGCCCATACTTCCATCTGCATGCATGCATCACAGCAGTATTCTTCTTCTTTTTCTTCACTGATCCTCTGACAGCAACTGTTGTTGTCTGTTATATGAGTGACAATGTGTCACGCTTCTGTTATGCGCCTGACAAGTCAGGCCCAGTGTATCCGACTTCGGCAGGAAAGACCTGTTATCTTTGAAGTCTTTCTGGGAAAAAAAAAGGCAGGAGAAAGGACCAAGAAGGCAGAACATGACAAGAAGTAAGATGAAAGGAAGAAAAGGAACAAGGCAGAAAGAAACAGAGAGAGTGAAAAAAAACAGGAAATCTTCACAGAATTTCCAGAATGTGGAGATGCTATTTATACTGACAGCTCCTTGAAATTCCAAGGGGGCAACAGCAGTATTCAGGCTTTTTGAAGTTGCTGGTTCAAATCTTGGTAGCAGCATTTAGTGAATTCTTGTTGCTGCTGTTGTTGTATGTTCCCCAGCTTAAACTTTAGAGGGTCATACAGAATATAGTTACACCCTGTCTCACTCATCCCACCTGGGAATAATCACTGTGAAAGTAAGTACCCACTGGATGATGAGGAGACCAAGCGCTTTGCAGCCCACACAACAAAGGAACACAGAGAGAAGAGAAGAGAAGAGGAGAGGAGAACAGAGGAGAAAAGAGGAGAAGAGGAGAGGAGAGAGGAGAGGAGAGAGGAGAGGAGAGGAGAGGAGAGGAGAGGGGAGGGGAGGGGAGGGGAGGGGGAGAGGAGAGGAGAGGAGAGGAGGAGAAGGGGAGGAGAGGAGAGGGGAGGGGAGGGGAGAGAGGAGAGAAGAGAAGAGAAGAGAAGAGAGAGAAGAGAAGAGAAGAGAAGAGAAGAGAAAGAGAGAAGGAGGAGAGGGAGGGAAGGGAAGGGAGAAGAGGAGAGAGGAAGGAGAAGGAGAAGGAGAAGGAGAAGAGAGAGGAGAGAGAGGAGAGAGAGGAGAGGAAGAGAAGAGAGGAGAAGAGAAGGGAAGAGAAGGGAAGAGAGGAGAGGGGGAGGGGAGGAGAGAGGGGAGGGGAGAGGAGGAGGAGAGGGGAGAGGAGGGAGGGAGGGAGAGGGAAGAAGAGAAGGAGAGAGAGAGAAGAGAAGAGAAGAGAAGAGAAGAGAGAAGAGAAGAGAAGAAAGAAGAGAAGGAAGAGAAGACAAGAAAGAGAAGACAAGAAGACAAGAAAGACAAGACAAGACAAGAAAGACAAGACAAGACAAGACAAGACAAGACAAGACAAGACAAGACAAGACAAGAGACAAAGCTGCATTTTCCCTATAGTGCAGCGACAGGCCCATCATACAGCATGGCTTACAGGGTAGGATTCTGGAGAGGTCCAACCCACAGCGTATGCCACAATGAGGAAGAGAGTGAGTCCGGTGTACACCACCAGGGAAAACACCGTCAGGTTGTAGAATCGAACATCTGTAACAACAACACACCACACCTAGTATAAAAACACCACCACACCTGTAACACAACCACCCAAAACACACCAACCTGTAACAACACACCACACTATAAAACACCACAACCTGTAACAACACCACACACACCACCTATAAAAACAACCACCCTATAAACCAACCTGTAACAACACGACCCCACCTATAAAAATACCATCTTACCTATCAAAATACCAACATACCTATAAAAACACTACCACACCAAAAAAACCCCCAAAATAAAAAACACCCACCCATACCTATACACACCACAACACCTATAAAAACACCACCATACCTGTAAAAACACCACCATACCTATAAAAACACCATCATACCTGTAAAAACACCACATACCTATACTATAAAAACACCACCATACCTAAAAAAAAACCCCAAAAAACCACCACCATACCTGTAACACCTGCCCAGAAAACGAGAAGTGTGGATTCAATCTCCGCTTGTGCCCCAACTTTTCCCCCATCCACTAGACCTCAAGTAATGGTCTAGGTGCTAGTCTTTCAGATGAGACTCAACTGAAGTACTATGTGAATCATGCATTCAGCACATGTAAAAGAACCCATGACAACTAGAAAGTTGTCATCACATTGTAGTTGTGCAATAGAAAAGCTGAAAATCTCATCTGAAAAAAAAGAGAAAAACAACAACAAATAAAAAACCCAAAAATTGAAAGTTGTCCCTGGCAAACTTTTGTTGAAAAAAAAAACAACTCTCAATACACATCTATGCAAACACAAAAATATACATACAGAAAAAAAAAAAAGGGTGGCACTGCTTTTGTGGTGACACGCTCTGCCCTGGTGAGAGCTGCCCCAATTTCATGAAAAGAAATCTGCCGTGACTTAAAGTGGTGTTCCATTCCTATTCAACAAATGGGGCGGGTTAGCCTAGTGGTTAGAAGGTTGCCCTCGTGATGTGACAGCTCGGAGATCCATCCACCACAAAAGCCCCCAGTCAGGATTCTTCCCCTGGAGTTAACATCAGTACCAGCTCCACTCCCCCCAAAAGTCCTTCAGATGAGACTATAAACCCAGGTCTTGTGCGCAAACACATGCAGAACATCTTGCGCACAATTAAAAACCTTTTGTCTTACAAAGAGTGGAACATTGCTTACTGGAAGAAACTGATGACAATTTTTTTTTAAACACACGCACGCGATGTCATGTTTAGACATCAGCACTTAAAATCAGAATGTGGCTACCTCTAGGATTTTTTAAAATAGGGGACGTGGGGGGTGCCCCCCCCCCCCCCCCCCCCCCCCCTAGCCAACCTTTATATACCTGTAGAAAAGAGAAAAGGGAATATCTTGTTTGTTTATTGTTATGATGTCACGCCATGTGTCAGCAATTACACACCCCTGCAAATTCTTTTTCCATAGTGTTCAAACTCACTCAGTACTAACTCGCTTTTGGCACTACTGATCGAGAGCCTTTTCCTGGATGTGTGGCTGGTTTCACCTTTAAAACACCACTACCACCACCCAACCCTTGTAGCTACCCTCATGCAGCCACCTCTTTGTGTGTTTTTTTTTTTAAATTTTATTATTATTGATTTATGATTTATTATGATTCTTTTAGAACGATTTTATTATACTATTCTTTTTATTAAAGACAATAAGAGCAGGCATAAAGACCGAGGAAAGAGTTGGAAGAAAACAAAAAAACAGTGCACTGATAGAGAAAAAAAATGGAAAATATATAAATGGATGGTGCCCGCTCTTGTGGCGGCGCACTCACCCCAGGAAGAGCAGCACGAATTTCATGCAGAAGAAATCTGCCGTGACTGAAAGTATTTAAGCAAACAACAGAGAGAGAGAGAGAGAGAGAGAGAGAGAGAGAGAGAGAGAGAGAGAGAGAGAGAGAGAGAGAGAGAGAGAGAGAGACAGAGACAGAGACAAGAGAGAGAGACAGAGAGAGAGAGAGACAGACAGAGACAGAGAGACAGAGAGAGATTGATTGATTGATTTATTTTTATATGGGGATAAGGAATAAGCATCTGTGTTTACATCAGTCCAGTGATGCAGTTTTGTAATGTCATCGTTCCAGGTGGTATGCCAAAAGATGCAACCAGACAGAGAGAGAGAGAGAGAGAGAGAGAGAGAGAGAGAGACAGAGACAGAGACAGAGACAGAGAGACAGAGACAGAGAGACAGAGAGAAGAGAAGAGACAGAGAGAGAGAATAATGCATGCTCAATCAGTCATGTCCATTACAATAGCTGTAGAAAAACAAAGATCCCCTATTCAGTACTCCCGAGGCTACTTATTGATTCTATCACATCGTTAGTAGATGACAGGAAAAACTGAAAATCTGATCTAAAAAAAAAAAAAAAAAGGGTATATGATAGATAAATAAATAGATAAAAAATAATTACTCACTGTAGTCTTCCTCCTGCTGATGGCAGCTCTACGGCTGTGCTCCCTGTCAACACCATCTGGTAACAACAACAACAAAACATAACGGAGAAGCTGAAAAGACAACAAGACTATGAAAGAAATACCCTATGATGAGCAATTAGTCTGCTAGAGAGAATGAATTTTTTTCTGTGTGTGTGTGTTGTGTGTTGTGTGTGTGTGGTGTGGTGGTGGTGGTGGGTGTGAGGAGAGGAGGAGAGAGGAGAGTGAAGGAGTGAGTGTGTGGTGTGTGTGTGTGTGTGTGTGTGTGTGTGTGTGTGTGTGTGTGCTGCGCGCTGGTGGTGTGTGCATGCGTGCGTGTGTGTGTTATGCATGCCATCATCCAAGTGCACATGTTCAAATTCACTAAATGTCTTTTTTTATAAGTTGTGATATTAGACAAGGAAGAAGAGAGAGAGAGAGAGAGAGAGAGAGAGAGAGAGAGAGAGAGAGAGAGAGAGAGAGGAGAGAGAGAAGAGAGAGAGAGAGAGAGAGAGAGAGAGAGAGAGAGAGAGAGAGAGAGAGAGAGAGAGAGAAGAGAGAGAGAGAGAGAGAAGTGTGTGTCAGGGGAGGAGGGTGAGTGGCAATGTATGGGAGAAGAGATTCAGGGGATCATTACATGTAAAAAATGAATAAACCATGTAAAAGAGAACCCCCAAAACTGTTTGTGTACTAACCTACATGATGTGTGGCTTATGTAGCAAAGTTACTTGTGAACCAGAAATGCAATTTTACAAGACAGATTGTGGACAATTTGATGTATAATGTCATGTACATGTATATATACAATGCGTGTTGTGTGTGTCTACAACGTACCACCAGTCTGCCCACAAGCCTGTGCCATAGATGTGAGCGTTGAGCCTGTAAAGCCACAGTGTGTTCTCTGTATGGGCACTATCAACACCTCCATCAGCCTGCACATAACACACAATAATTAATAATTATATATTGTATACTACATACACACACACACATACATCACCACAGTGAACACACACACACACCAATACACACACACACACAAATTTCAACACACACACACACCACACACATGCACATCAACACACACACAAAACATCACACATACACACACACACACACACACACACACACACATGACACACACACACACACACAGAGAGTGACACACACACACAAGTGACACACACACACACAGTGACACACACACACACAGTGACACACAGTGACACACACAACACACACACACACATACACACACACACACACACACACACAGATGCAGTGATGTAAAAACAGGAAAACTATC
>CM060350.1:18543501-18586001 GCA_030674155.1 Stramonita haemastoma | reverse complement strand
CATACATATTTTGACATTTCTTCTAATTCTATTTCTTCTTCACAGGTTTCTTCACTAGACTCCATAAGAAATGAAATGACAATTGGAAAATGGTTGTGTGTGTGTGTGTGTGTGTGTGTGTGTGTGTGTGTGTGTGTGCGCCTGCGTGCGTGAGTGCGTGCGCGCGCGCGTGTGTGTGTGTGTGTGTGTGTGTGTGCGCGCGCGCGCATGCGTGTGTGTGTATGAGTGCGTGTGCGTGTGTGCGCGCGCGCGTATCGTCGCAGAGTCCAAGGATCCATTTGAGTGTGCGTACGTGCATGGCGTGTCTACCATGAGAGGGTATGCACATGAGCATGTGCGAGGGAATTAAAAAAGAGATGGAGGAATGGATTTATGATGTGTTAAAACGTTGTTGCACGCATGCATGACTGCATAATACCATACATAGGTGCTTGTATGTGTTTTGTAAACATGTACAGTGGGACCCGCTTATAAGAAAGTCGTTGCGACCGGATTTTAGGTTTTTTTATAAGCGGGCTTTGTTTTAAGCGGGCTTTCTTGTATCCGAGCACCCGAACACTATTTTGAATGTGCTTTCTTATAAGTGAGCAACAGTGTAAATGAGTAAAATAATAGCTAATTGGACATTTCATAACGGTAAAAGCACGAAAGACACCCTATCTACAATTACTCATCAAGTTTATTGTTGTTATTGTTGCTGTTGTTGTTGTTGTTGCTGCTGCTGCTTCTGCTGATGCTGCTGTTGGTGTGGTTGTTGTTCTCAAATTGGTTCGTTCTGGTCACGTTCCGTCTACATAGGAATGAGATTTTAAACTGTAGCTTTCTCCATGTTTTACTTGAAATTCAGCGACAAGGGTATAATATTTAAAACCTAAAGCAACTTAAAACACACACATACATGCGCGCGCGCGCACACACACACACACGCACGCACGCACGCAAGCACGCACACACACACACACACATACACACACACACACATACACACACACACACACACACCACACACACACACACACACACACACACACACACACACACACACACACACACACACACAGAGGAATTCTGTGGATTCAACGACTTTTATTTATGTAATTATAAATGAAAAACCATGACTAAAAAAAAAAAAGCAGGATTTTTTTTGGGGGGAAAGAGAATATAAAGTGATCAATGCTTGACTGTCCGCTCAAAATCTCCGGTGTATCACCTATCACAGGAATAAAAATTGTTCAAAAAATCGCAAAGAAACCTTGAAAAGATTAAATAAAAACTTACTACCAGACACCTGACTGGTATTGGTATAGACAGATAATAGATCCACTTGGTAACCCAAGTTAAGTTAAAGTCTGTCCCGAGCCATAAGGCTCATCAGGCCGGTGCTTATCCCGGTTTCTGTGGCGTTAAGCGACTGAGAGTCATAGACTCCCCCCTGGATAGGACGCCAGTCTATCGCAGGGTTAACCCCCAACACAAGGTTGGTACCCCTTTTACACCTGGGTGGGGTGAGAAAATAGCCGTAAAGTGCCTTTTCCAAGGGCACAACGCCATAGCGGAATAGCTGGGATCGAACCCGCAACCTGTAGATTACGTGTACAACGCCCTAACCACTAGGCCACAGCGGCGGCTTTGGTAACCCAAGTTCGAGGGGATTTTCCCCCTGGAGTTAACATCAGTGCTGACTTCACTCTCCCCAAGTCTTTCCAATAGGACTGTAAACCGAGGCCCCGTGCGTTCGCACGCAGAACATCTTGCGCACACCACACGTTAAATCCTGTTCCGCTTTTCGTAAGAGTAGGCCATTGTGTGCCGGTGGGAACACATGACAAGATTTACAAAATTGCATACACACGGGGACTGGCTGCAAAAAAAGCACAGGAGTGCTTATTCCATTATCCTCGATATGAAAGAATAAATCAAATCAAATCAATCAAATCAAATCAAATTAACCTTGGCTGGGGGAAAGAGAGTGCTCTGACCACTGAGCTATCCTGTCCCCTGCTAAGACCTCTACCTAAAAACCTACCTCTACCTAAAGGCCTACATAAAAAAATAAGTATACAGTAGTAAGAGGGGAGGTAGGCATAGTCCGATGGTGAAGTACTGTAAATTCGACTATACCTTGTTTTGTGATATGTATTAGGTTTTTTCAACGGATTTAAAAACTTTTTTTTTTATGTCTTTGTTTGAAATCCGTTGGAGGCCAAGTTGGGAATGTTGGGCAACTCATGATATAAAGCATTATTTATCCCTACTACCCTACACACTTTTCTGGCATCGCTGCAGCGTTCTAAATTTAGCTGACCAGCCTCTGAGAAGACCGTCACACTAGCCTAGCGCTTAGCTAGGCCTAGGGGAAGCGGCTTCTATACAGTGGGCCAGCTGCATGCCAGGCGCTCTTCGGCCATATTTTCACCCCTGTTAGGCTATCGGTCCCCCCAGAGAGAGAGAGAGAGAGAGAGAGAGAGAGAGAGAGAGAGAGAGAGAGAGAGAGAGAGAGAGAGAGAGAGGTCTTTCTTTATTTCCCAAGGGTAACAGAGTAAATCTTCAGCAGTGCCAGAATTACCGCACAATCAGCCTCATATGCCACCCAAGCAAGGTTATGTTGAAGATTATATTGAACAGACTGAAGCCACAAGCAGAGACTATCAATATTTATTTATTTATTTATTTATTTATTTATTTATTTATTTATTTATTTATTTATTTATATCGAGGATAACAGAATAAGCAATCATGTGCTTTTTTTTTCATCTGGTCCCCGTGTGTATGCAGTTTTGTAAATATTGTCATCTGTTTCCACCGGCACACAATGGCCTACTCTTACGAAAAGCGGAACAGGATTTAACGTGTGCGCAAGATGTTCTGCGTGCGTTCGCACACGGGGCCTCGGTTTATAGTCTCATCCGAAGGACTTCATTACTGAGGAACAAGCAGGTGTCAGAGCAGGGCGTAGCACAACTGAACAAATAGTCAGCCTCAGAATACTCTGTGAGTGGTACCTCCAACACCAACAAGACCTCTACCACGTATTTATTGATTTTAAGAAGGCATTCGGCAGGACGTGGCATGCAGCTTTGTGGGCAACCATGAATTTGTACAGCATCAATGTAAACCTGATCAGGGTCATCAAAGAGCTGTACAACAAGGCCACCAGTGCAGTGTACTACAACAGCAACATTGGAGAGTGGTTTCAAACAACAGTTGGAGTAAGGCAGGGCTGTCTACTCTCACCCACTCTTTTTAACATCTTCCTTGAGAGAATCATGGCTGATGCACTGGAACACCATAAAGGATCAGTCTGCATTGGTGGCAGAACAATCACAAACCTCCGCTTAGCAGATGACATTGATGGACTAGCAGGATCAGAAAAGGAGCTTGCCAGCTTAACAGAACACCTGAACAAGTCCTCTAAAACATACGGCATGGAAATCAGTGCAGAGAAGACCAAACTAATGACCAATAACACCAAGAGCATCAGCACTGATATCAGGGTCAATGACCAGAAGCTGGAAACAGTTCAAAGCTTCAAGTACTTGGGAGCCGTGGTATCAGACAAGGGGTCCAAGCCAGAAGTAGTATGCAGGATTGCACAGACAATAACAGCACTGTCAAAACTGAACACCAAAATATCTCACTCAAGTCCAAGATCAGACTAATGCGCTCCCTTGTCATAACCACATTCCCGTATGCCTGTGAATCATGGACCCTGACTGCAGATTTGGAGAGAAGAGTGCAGGCAGTAGAGATTAGATGCTTTCGGAGACTCCTTGGCATCTCCTACAGATACCACATAAGCAATGAAGATGTGCATAACAGAATCCAGCAAACCATTGGTCCTTACGAAAATCTTTTATCTGAAAGAAGCCTAAACTTAAATGGTATAGGAATGTCACAAGATCAAAAGGACTTGCAAAAAACAATACTGCAAGGCACTGTCCAAGAAGGAAGAAAAAAAGGCAGACCAAAGAAGAGATGGGAGGACAACATCAGCAAATGGACAGGCCTAGAACTCAACAAAACCCTGAGAAAGGCAGAACAGAGAGAGGAATGGTGGGCACTGGTTGACAAGTCTTCATGGGTTCCCCCAGGGTCACCAGACAAAGGGATAGATAGATAGATAGATAGATAGATAGATAGATAGATA
Source organism: Stramonita haemastoma (assembly GCA_030674155.1). Taxonomy (NCBI): domain Eukaryota; kingdom Metazoa; phylum Mollusca; class Gastropoda; order Neogastropoda; family Muricidae; genus Stramonita; species Stramonita haemastoma. The sequence goes on along the minus strand of CM060350.1, from coordinate 18,581,854 downwards.
GATAGATAGATAGATAGATAGATAGATAATTTTGAGGATAATGGAATAATCGCCCATGTGCTTTTTTGCATCCAGTCACCGTGTGTGTGCAGTTTTGTCAATTTTGTCATCCGTCCCACCGGCACAAAATGGCATACTCTTCCAAATAGGGGAAGGAATTTTAACGGTGTGCGCAAGATGTTCTACTTGTGTTCATTTGTTGTTGTGATTGATTAAACATCCCAGCTATTCCACTCCTTTCTCCTTGCCCCCCCCCCCCCTCACACACACTTCCCATCTTGCTATTGTGTCCATACTCCATGGGGGGGGGGGGGGGGGGGGGGGATAGCCTAGTGGTCAGAACATTGCACTGGCAATTTAAGACCCAAGTTCGAGGGGATTTTCCCCCTGGAGTTAACATCAGTGCTGACTTCACTCTCCTCAAGTCTTTCCAATAGGACTGTAAACCGAGGCCCCGTGCGTTCGCACGCAGAACATCTTGCGCACACCACACGTTAAATCCTGTTCCGCTTTTCGTAAGAGTAGGCCATTGTGTGCCGGTGGGAACACATGACAAGATTTACAAAATTGCATACACACGGGGACTGGCTGCAAAAAAAGCACAGGAGTGCTTATTCCATTATCCTGGATATTAAAGAATAAAATAAATAAATAAATACTCCCTTTTTGTCCACCTTTACAATCTTGTGAGGGAGGGAGAGAGGGGAGGGCCACCCCCCCAAAAAAAAACAAAAAAAAACACAAACAAAAACCCACTGTGCTCACATTCTGTAGCAACATCAAGGTAAACACAGGTCACTTTAGAAACAAACAAACAAACAAAAAAGGATTAGAACTTGGCCCATTGTTGATCATTCTGAATAACGAGAAGACACATAGAGTTATCCCTCTTGGTCCTTAACATGGCGGGCTCTTAGCAGGTGAGCATGAGTTCGATGTTGGGGTTGACGCCAGCTGAAGAAGTAATTTGTGAATTTTAGATGTTAGGCTATTGTCTGCAGTTTTTTTTGTTAGTTCTCAGATGGCTGCACACATACTATCAGAAGGTAATTATTTTCAGTCGCCTTTTTTCATGGTATTGAATTTGAAAATTTCACAGGGCTACATTGACAATGGAAGACGCACACTAGCATTCACAAGCCTCCGGTTTCAAATTCCAGGCTTTTTAAAAAATTTTTTATTTTTTTTTAATGTGTCCTTTACCTTTTGTCTGTTATATTTCCTTACTATGTATTAGCAAAAGGTTTCTCTTCGAGATTTTCCAGTCCCAGGTTCATCAAAGACATGGTGAGATTTTGGGTATAAGAGTGTTTGCCAGCCAAATTCAAAGTGATTCTTTTTTCAAATAAGCTATTAGCCCCATTCTGATTGTGAAGGTATGATGCATTGTATAAATTTTGTCATGTTCTGAATTGAGATCCTTTGGGATCAAATTTATAACATCTCTCTCTCTCTCTCTCTCTCTCTCTCTCTCTCTCTCTCTCTCTCTCTCTCTCTCTCTCTCTCTCTCTGGGCCAGCTGGGGTGGGTGTTTTTTTTTGTTTCTTTTTTTTTTGGGGGGGGGGGGGGGGGGGAGCTGTTTTTTTTTTTTTTTTCTTCCTTTTCTTCATAATATTGTTTTAAAGTAAGAAAGATTCGCTATGTTTTAATATGTATCTTTTTTGTTCAGGCTGCTCTCTTCTCTGCTGTCACGTCTCAGTCTTGATCTATTTGATTTAATTGTAACCAGTGTATCTCTTGACATGAATGTTCCGGTGTTTAGGGATTGTGTGTTTGTTGAATACATATTATCTCTTTTGTCTTAAACAAGTATTAATGAACCTTGTGGGAATTATGTATTTGTTGAATGTATACTTATCTCCTTTTTACAATCTTGGTGATGGTGATGTTTTTCCTTCATGTTTTTGCTTTCTGCTTTATCTTTGCTTATTGACTTTTCTCCTGTCTTGGTAGCTTTTTTTTTTGTTTTGTTTTTATTCTTCTTTTTCCCTAATCAGGGCAAGGGCTGGATGAAAAAAAAGTATGTAAATGCTTACTCTGTTACCCTTGAAAAATAAAGATTATTCATTCATTCATTCATTCATTCATTCATTCATTCATTCATTCTCTCTCTCTCTCTCTCTCTCTCTCTCTCTCTCTCTCTCTCTCTCTCTCTCTCTCTCTCTCTCTCTCTCTCTCTCTTGCTTTTACATTTAGAGTGCCATGTCAGTGACAACATGTTTATCCCTGTTAACAGACACTGGCTGGCCGTGATGGACTTGTCACCAAAGGACACTAGGATGAAGGTGTCAGCACTACAGTCCTGCAGAGTTCAGGACATCTTTACTGTATGTATTTCTTTCTAAGGATCTCTGTTGAGGTATGGAGAAGGGATGATAAAATAAAAATACTTAGGCAGTGCTAAAGACTTGAAGGGCTTCTTGACTTGGTGTCTGGGACCAGAAGGTATGCTGGTCTTGGACTGTTAAATTGTTATATACTTTTAATCCAATGCTTGTACAGTTGGTGCATGAGATTGCGAATTTTCAGGTTTTTCAAGACTGAGCTACTGCAGATACAACATTTTTTTTTAGTGAGTGGAGTCTACACAAAGTTAAGTAAATTAAACCAAAATAAATGGAGTGCAATGCAAGACCGTGCATTGCAAAAGACATACACAATAAAAATAAAAACGGTATAAATCAAAAAGGGAAAAATACCAAACAATGGATCAAAAAGGGGAAACAACTGGAAATTGAAAAAAAAAAACAAATAGAGCACTTGTGCAAAACTCGAAAGCCACTGCAAAACAAGAACAAGCAAAACAAAGCAAACAAACAAAAAAAACCTAAAAATGGAAAATTGAAAAGGGGGGAGGGGGAAAAGAGACAAACACTGCAAGGCCTCCCCAGGTTCGTGGCTGTGTTCTGGTCCTGCATGTAAACAAAGCTCCAGGTCACCTTCAGGCTTTGAGTACATTGGAATTTGCCTGGATACAGTTGTGGGGTAAGTTTGGAATGAGTGATGTGAGAACAACTGGACTGGTGTTTGGCAGATGATGAAACAATAAACCTGTGAGATGAACTAAAAGAAACAATTAAAAATAGAATAACCCATTAAAATGAAATGGGAAAAAAAAGAAAACTGAACATTACATATACTGAACTAAACATAATAAACTGAAATAAAATGAGACAACCCTAAAAACAAAAAATAAAACCAAACAAAAAATCCCAAACCAATAACGGAAAAATCCCCTTCATGAAATGCTCAATAATAAAAAAAACAAACAAACTAAAATCTGAACAACCCTCCACACCCCACCCAAAATCCAAATCAGGCAAACCAAGTGCAAAACTCCCATCTAAAGAATAAACAAACAAAACCAAACAGGGAAAAGGTCTTGCAGGATGTTGAAGGACATTATCGCCATCGTCTTCATAATTGTCATCATCATCATCATCAGTTTGTTGACCAAGATGGTCGTCATCATCATCATCATCATCATCATCATCATCATCATCATCATTATCATCATCAGTGCCTTGACCAAGATGGTTATCCAGAGGGACAGAAGCATTACAGCAGGCAACAGTTTGTTTTCCAGGCTGGTCTGTATTCAGCCTCTCACAGCAGAACTGACATTTCTGGTTTGAAAGCTGGACCAGCAGCTTATTATGTATGTATATGTTTTTTTCTGAATAATGATTTTTTACCTGGAACTAGATGAGGTTGGGACAGTTTCAGACAGGCCCAGCAGCATCAGAAGCCTTCTTCATCACTTCAGCCATAAGGTACAGATTAATCTTCTTTTTAATATCTTTCTGTCTTGTCTGATCTTTGTACATATCTGTAAGTTATCTAAATACTGTAGTTTCCATAAGGTAAGATTAATCCTTTTTTAATTTTTTTTTTTACATATATCATTGTCTCATCTGGTCTTTGCGCATATGTGTAAGTTATTTAAATACTGTAGTTTTCAGGTTGTTTTTAGTCTGCCCCCTTTTTCTCTGTGTGGTTTTTCTGTCATTGCAGGATGGCTTGATTCTTGTCTGTTTTTTATCTGCCATTTCTGTCTGTCTTTATCTGCCATTTCTGTCTGTTATCTGCCATTTCTGTCTGTTATCTTCCGTTTCTGTCTGTCTTTATCTGCCATTTCTGTCTTGTTATCTGCCATTTTCTGTATCTGTTTTCTGTCCATTTCTGTCTTTTGCATTTTTCTGGAAAGGGGGGCATGCATTTCATTTTGAAAATGTTTAATGCCATGCGGAAAATTAGTTTGTTCACAGAGAAACTGCTACCAAGGAGTATGTGTAGGAGTAGGAGCACTGACAGCCTGGCTACCAGCATGAAGGAGAACCAAGGACAGGTAAGAAAAGGAGTCCTCTGTCACTCAAATGGTTTATGAATAAAATTACTATGCAGTCTGAAAAGTGGGATATTCTTTCCTCAGGTTCATTGGTGGTTTTGAGATCTTGGGCACATGATCTACAGCTGTGTCCAGCAGTGATTGTTGAATAATTAATATTTATAAGGTAAGGTTGTATATTAGAGATTAACTTTTGTATGTTTTGTCTTTTTATGAATTTATCAGATGAATTCATTACGCTATCTTTTTTGGGGGGAGGGATGTTGGTCAAGTATAAACTTCATCAGTTTGAAAGTATTGTGGCCATGTAATTGGTATAGTTTGTGCTTATGAAACTTTTACATTTTCAGTGTGACTGATGACGATTTACTGTTTCAGGATCTTTAGTGCTGGAAACAAGTTCCAAGGAACAGTCATCTCAAGCTGCATCCTGTCTTCACAGAGGTATTTTCTGCATACTTATGTGTGAGCTTTTTTGCATGTTTCGGTTATTTTTCATTTCTGTTTCACAATGACCGATTTTTTTCTGAATGTTTTCTGTGTTATTTGTTTTTGCCTTTGTTAGCATTTGTATATGTGTCATTTATCTTGATTATAAGTCACAATACATTTTGTTATATGCTATTTTTGACTTGTGATTACAGGTGTTTCACTATTTTATGAATAATTTTGGTTCATGTTAGTTTTAACTGTGAGTACAGTAATTGTACTACTTCATTAGCAAGTTGAGTCATACTTTTTGATGCTGTCTTTAACTTTGAGTACATCTGTTTTGCCAGGTACTATGCAAGGTCTACCTGCTAGCCAGCTGTGGTCATGCCAACACCATCAGATAAGTTACACGGTAATAGTTACGTCTTTGTGACCTGGTGAATATATGTAAGCCAGAGTGTGCATTATCATTTATGTATTTGTCTACATGTCTGTTGTTGTGCATGGCCGGCCATTCCGTATGTTTTGTCTAGTGAATGTCTTGCTTGTCTGTGTTCTTATTTCTGTCTGCCTGTGGCTTCTGAGGTCCTGCATTTCATGTTAAAAATGTTTCACTGCCAGGTAATAGGAATCAGACTGTTGACAGAGCTGCTGTCAAAGTGCATGGACCTGATGGCACACCTGCCTGCATGGGGTAAACCAGGTCTGGGGAAGGACGACTGAGTCCAGGTGAGAAAATGATAGATCTCATTTGTAACTTTGCCACTTTGAATTGATGTGGATGCTTGTTGAACTTTGACTTTGCCGTTTTAAGTGATGCATGTTCTTGAATGTGTGTCATTTAATGTGATGTAGATGCTAGACTTTACACTTTAAGTCAGTTGAAAGTGTTCTTGATTATTTAGTGTTATTGAATTTTAAATTATACTTGAATTTGGATTTAAAACTTTGACTTTGTATTTTAAGTGATGGATATTCTTGAATGTGTGTTATTTAATTTAATTTACCTGTTGTTAAACTTTGACTTTGTTACTTTAAGTGATGGATATTCTTGAATGTGTGTTATTTAATGTAATGTAGATGCTAGTTAAACTAAGTGATGTATGTATTGGATGTAATGTGGATGTAAATAAAACTTTTAGGATTGACAGTATGCCTCATGATGATTTATCACTTTCAGAGCTGGAGTCCAGTGCTGAGGACAGTGTGTTGCAGTAGTGTCGTCACAACTTGCAGTGCCTCAACATAGGTATGTTTCTGAAGAAGTAAGCTTTTTTGTTCACATTTTTGTCTTTTTTGTTTGACTTGTTGTTCAGTCTTAGTTGATTTTCTTATTCAATTATTTTTTGCCTTTAATTGCCTTTTGTGTGTGGTTTCTTTTTTTCATTATTGCCGACTTGTATTGCTGATAATTTTGTATTAGGCTTTTGTCATAGTTGCGAACGACATCTGTTTCACCAGGTAAAACTGGCCAGAAGTTGTCAAGCATTGTCATCAGGCCTGCCTCAAGCTTTGGTGACCAAAATAAGTGAAGGATAATTGGTAATACTTCTCTGTGTGTGACTGTGAATGTTTGCCTTTGATTTTATCCTGTCACTGTTTCTGTGTCTGTCATCCACTCTGTCTGTCTGTCTGTCTCTCTGTCTGTCCTGGTTGTCTTTCTGTGGCACCAAGTCTGTCTGGTTTCTTTTTGCTCTTTTCTGTCTGTCTGAGTCTTTCTGCAGGCCTGCATTTCATGTTGAAAATGTTTCGCTGCCATGTGATAGAATCAGTCTGTCGACAGAGCTCCTGTCCAGGTGTATGGCCGGACAACGTCACAGCTGCCTGCATGGAGGGGAGCCAGAAGATCCCATGATAGTACAACAGTTCAGGTGAGAAAATTACAGGTTTTATTTCTGACTACTTTTGATATTGTTTTGCAGTAAGCCTTGTGGAATTAATCTTTGAAAATGATGTCAGGTCATTGTGATATCTAAGCAAATACTGTATTGGTGAATTTTTTTTTTACAAGGGCTGTCAAGAATAAAAGATTGGTAAAGTACATTCTTAATTCATTGTGTTTCAGAATGAAATGATCCGATGAATTTGATGTGTAAGCCAAGGAAGCAAAGAAATGTTCAGTGTAGCTCATCATTTGTTGTTACTTTCAGGAGCTGTAAGGGTGAGAACTGAATCAGGTGACCAGGAATGGGCGTCCACACGACGCAACTCCTGCATAACTCGGTCCAGGGCCCAGTGCTGAAATGAATGCACCCCTTCTTCCTTTTACCAAGTCCAAGTGTGGTCAGTTCCTGCTATGATCAGCACCAGCTGGGATGGAGGAATGGATGATGGACAGCAGCTGAGAGGAGGTGAAAGTGGGGGACACTGACTGACAGCTGTGCATCATGGTGAAACAAACAGCCGTCACAATCATCTTGGTGGAGGAGTGGAATGATCACACTGTGTAGAGGTAATGTGTGAGATGAAAAAGAAGCGGGGTTATGTAAATCGAAAGCATCTTTAAAGGATAACTGTGAATTTGTCAAGTTTCTAAGAACTGAAAGTGTCTCATTCAGGTATTTGACTGTAATGAATCAAAACATGAAACCGTGATGGTTTTGAAGTGTCATTAATGCATTTTATAATATCATAACAGTGAGTCATTTTGATATTTTAATCAATGAAATGAAAAATAGTGAAATTGACCCATTTAGGTATTTGACGTCATGAAGCAAATTATGAAACAGTGATGATGTTTTTGAAGAAAAATTAATTTATTTTGTGATGAAATCATAACATTGAATTATTTTGATATTTGAATCAACAAATTTAATGATGATTTGCAGTAATATTTAAAAAAAAAGAAATTTTGATTTATTCTGCTTCAAAGGGAATAAGAAAAAGTAATCTTTGTATTCTAGCAAGCAAAGCAAATAACAAATCATATGACCATGTCTTTTCATTTCAATATTTAATATCCCTAGGCTGGGGTGCATAAGCTGACATGTTCAGGAAAACGATTCATTGGTGATGTGAATTTGACTTGCAGGAAGCAGGATCACGGTAACATCTGGACAAACCCCAGGTGAAAAGAAAGCTTTGTGTTTTGTACATGGTAGATTTCTTTATGACAGAGCTGTATAGTCTCTACGTGAAATAATATCTTCTTGAATACACAGCAAGTATAGCAAAAAGTTTTGTGATGAAATACTTTGCAAAAGAAAATGGCGATTGCTTTTTTGTCGGTGGAGATGTCAAGTGTACACTGTCAGCTTAATCAATCAGCAGAAAAATCAAAATAATACTTGCCTCAGGTGAGGATTTTTGTCTCCATTTTCAGAGCGATAAAGCAACAAAAAATAAAGCAATTTACTGCATTCAAATCCAACGGTAAAACTTGAGAATATTTAATTTTATGAAGAAAAAAGGAAATCATAATTATATATATCTATAGTTTGTAATTTTAAATGTTGGAAGACAGTGCTTTAAGAGTAATGTTAATTCTCTGATGTACATATACATCTAAGTGTTTGAATCAAACTGTTGTAGTCTCTGAGCTTACTGAAGCTACTGACTGCTTTCAGGAGCTGTGGAGCCAGAATCCAGTGCCAAGAATCTGCTGTGGATAAGTCACTGGGGACTGAACAGGTATGGTTTTATTTCCTCTTCTCTGTCTTTACTATACTTATTTCACTGGCCAGCTCTTCAATCTTGCTTTCATGAAGAATGCCTTTGAAAATGAAATCTCGGAAAAATTTGAAATTTTGATCAGCACACAGTGTAGCAAAAGTGATTGCATTCTTAAAAACCAACAAAAACTGTTAGAGCAGAAGTGTTACAACCACCATGGTCCGTACTGCAGTTGGAATGTACATGATACCCCACCTCTGAAAACAGGAACACCTGATACAGGAATGTAGTGGATTCCAAGATAATCATACTCGTACTCACGCACAGTGAATTAACATAGTGGTTTAGTATATACAGGGTTTGTACATGAGCCTGGGAGTCTGAAACAGTGGTGGGAAAAGTCTAGGAAATATCAGGAGTCTGTTTGCCTGTAGGAGACCTGACTTATTGAAAAATAGATATTTTGACCCCAGATATATAAATATATATTTACTGACAAAAATTGATTTTGACAATGACAAGAAAAGGAGAAAAAAAGTGAAACCATGACAAACAGTATAAGGGATGTAACTCTTCTATGCCGATTTCTTCCTTTCTCTATGTTACTTCTCAAGTCATTTCTAGATAGCAAGTGAACTCTCTCTCTCTCTCTTCCTCTCTCTCTCTCTCTCTCTCTCTCTCTCTCTCTCTCTCTCTCTCTCTCTCTCTCTCTCTCTCTCTCTCTCTTGTCTCCCCCCCCCCCCCCCTGAATGTGTCACCTATTGTCTAAAAATGTTTGCCATCCATATTGAGAAATGTTCTATTCATATATTGTACTATCTATTTTAATAATCATGTGTATTAAATGTAATTGAATTGTGTAAACTCAATAATTATCCATTTAAGTAAGCTGAATAACTGTGTCCATCATGATTAGGATATGGTTATCAGTGTGATCTTATGACCATAATTATAAGACTGAGTGTGTTGTGTGTGTTGTGTGTGTGTTGTGTGGGGTGTGTGTGTGTGTGTGTGTGTGTGTGTGTGTGTGTGTGTGTGTGTGTGTGTGTGTGTGTGTTAGAGTTGGGTTTTGTTGTTGTTCTTTCTCCCCTTTTATCAAAAACTTATGTTTTATGAGACTTATTTTGATGATAGATGGTGGTGGATTGATGTTTCCAGTCATTTAACCTCATCATATTCTTATGTTTGCTCATTAACTATTGTGCCCTTTTTTTTTTTTCCTTTTTTTTTGTTTGCTTTGTTTGGTTTTTGTTTGGTTTTCTTATTCAAATCAAAATCATCCCCCCCCAGTGTGTGGAGATACACACATGACATACATATGGTGATACAAAAATCAAACACAGGTATAACCTGCGTTGTTTTGTGAACCACACTCACCCTACACACACACTCTTTACGTCTCTCCTTCCCTGATTTGTCATGTCACTGCTTTAGGGGATAACGGTTTTCAGTGTTATTCTCTGCAGCATACTGTTTTTGTAATATTTGTAATATTAGTTTGTAATGCCAGTTTCCCTAGAGGTTTGATTTTGTTCATGTTGGGTTTAGATTGACAAATCATCATTGCTTTATTTTTTTCCCATTTCACTTTTTTTTTTCAATTGTTTTTTTCTTAAAGAATAGGACGGGAATTGATGCGAATTTGAAACATGAGGATGTTAAAAAAATGTTGTTAAAATCTCTGCGATATATAACATCAATTGCGAGGGCGGGATAGCCTAGTGGTCAGAACATTGCGCTGGCAGTTTGACGACCTGGGTTCAATTCCCGTTCAAGGGGATTTTCCCCCTGGAGTTTACATCAGTGCTCACTCCACTCTCCCCAAAAGTCTTTCGGATGAATCTATAAACTGAGGCCCCGTGCGGAAATGCACGCAGAACATCTTGTGCACACGTTCAATCCTGTTCTGCTTTTCGTAAGAGTAGGCCATTGTGTACTGGTGGGAATAGATAATATTTATAAAACTGCATACACATGGGGGCTGGATGAAAAAAAGCACATGAGTGCTTCTTCCATTATCCTCGATATAAAAGAATAAAAATAAATAACTAAATAATAAAACACACACACACACACCACTTCCTTTTTGTTGTCTTGCTACTTGCTAGGATGGATTGTTGACAAAGTTTAACTAATGAAAGTTGCTTAAAACTCTATGTAAGCAAACCAGAGCCCTCAGAATATTCTTTTTATCTCCAGAAGGAGGAGGACATCACCAGGCTTCAAGGACACCACAGTGCATCAAGAGGACGCTTCCTTCGTCATCACCAAGGACATTAAATTCATTGATGTGGATGCCTGCAGTCTCCAAGAATACCCCCAACACATGTTCCTTGTGCAAAACCTCCTCCATTACTTTGTGGAACGGACACTGCAACTTTCAATGTGAATTGTGCGAAACCTGGGGAGAAACGGCGACATGAAACAGGAGTGGTGTGTGCTTGTGCAAAACCTCCATTACTTTTTTTTACTTAAAAAAAAAAAAAGAAAAGTTTTGTTGTTGTTGTTGTTGCTGCCTCATCTTCTGTGACATCCCTGTCCTGCTGTTCCACGCTGCTCATTCCAACTCCCTGCCACAGCCATACCAGATTCGTTATGTTCATCCTCAAGGTCATAGGTCACAGGGAGCTCATCAATTCCAGCCACCATAGGGCCACCAGCCAGAGGGGCCCTGCACTGCTGCTGGGTCACTTTGGTGGTGTTCATTCGTGCCTGTTCTAAGTTAACATATGCAGTATACCACCTACTAAGTCCCCTACTAATGACAGTATTAGCTCAGTCGCTGAGCCAGACTGAGTGAGTCACCCACCTGAGGTGGTGACCACCACAACGTTCCTCCAACAATCGTCCCCCCACGAACCCCCAACCCCCAAGGCTTTGACACAAAAGTCACCATAGGCACAGAAGTGTATGGGGAAACTGAACCTGAGGACACCATGAGACCAGAGCAATGGGGGCCACTGAATCAGAGGCATCTTTTTTTTTATTGCATGATCATCTATGGTGATGAGGATGATGTAATGATGCTGCTGTGGAAGTGCATCCTCTTTGAGACTACTTGACAGGATTGTACTCTACGCTTACTACCATAATATATCCCAGCGGCAACCAGGCCCTAGAGATACAGACACCTGCAGTGTGGGTCAGGTAATTTGAGCAACACTCTCAAACTCGCATCGGTAAAATGGATGAAACTCGACTGTGCGGTCCCAGTCTCCCCACTAAGCCCACAGCACACTCACTCTGGGTAGGAGCTGGCCGGAGTCTGAAAAATCCCTACAACTCTTAAGGGATTGATCCCAGACCTTCCAGTCAGAAATCCAAGGCGCTAACCACTGAACAATGGTGGCTGGTGAAATCACTCTTTTGTTAAGAAACTCTTGACCTGAGAAGCTCTGAATGCTTGCACGACACTCAGTAATTTTTGTAAAGATGAAAATGTGATCATTTTAACCAAACTGGGTGGTATGGGATTTACAGAATGTGATCAAGGTTTTGAATTGAGTTTTGGGAGTATTTTTTCTTTAAGACTGTTGTATATCATCTTTAGTAATTTGTATAAAAAAAATTCTTTTATTTCAAAAATGGGAATGAGCACTTGTGTGCTGCTTTTTTTTTTTTTTTTTTTTTTTTTTTACATCCAGCCCCCGTGTGTTTGCAGTTTTGTAAATTTTGCCTTCCATTCCCACTGACACACAATGGCCTACTCTTCCAAATAGCACAACTAGGTTTTAACTTGAGATTGCTGCTTAATTTATTTCATGCTGGTGCGTTGTAAATTTTTTTTTTGAACACATGGGAGTGTTCTTAAGGTCATTAGCGAAGTTTCATTATGAGTCATTATGACTTTTATGTCACTGAAGTATTTATGTGGTGGGTGCAAGGGATGTGTGGTGAAAGGGTTTTTTTTGTTTTGGAAGACTAAACATTCAGTTTATAGGAGAGGTGTTCATTTTATAGGAAAGGTGTTCACTTTATAGGAGAGGTGTTCAAGGGAAAGGTGTGTTAGGAAGAGGAGGCAGGGTATTGTTGGGTTAGTCGTCATTACAGTTCCCCGACTAAAGATGGTTGTTGGAGGGGCATGAGGGATTTCCCCACATTGGTTTGTCTTCAGCCTTGTGCAGCAACACAGCCATGTCAAGGCTGGTCCATCTTTGATGTTTGCCGTCCAGTTCTTCTTGTCTGTCACTGAGTCTCTCCTTAAGGGTCTTTCACACAATAGTTTTGGCAAGAGAGCTACAACACAAGATTATGAAATAAACAATCATCAAATTAATGGCCTGACCCAGAGTAGACAAGGACGATTACCACTATCAAAAGACAACAGGTCATCAATGCTAAGACTCTGTACTGGGCACAACAGGCTAAATCACCACGTGTATACAAAGCTGAAACTCGCTCCTTCTCCCCTGTGTGCCTGTGATGAAGAAAACCAGACAGGCGAGCACATCCTTAAAAAATGCAGCAATTCAGCGACATGAGGAATATTGCGTGGCCAACAGAGATAAATAACCCTGCAAACCAAGCTGTACGGCCCATGAGAGGAGCTGGAAAGGACATGCCATTATTTTTCCAAACACGTCTGGTGGTGTAAAGTGAAAGAGAGAAGATTTCAACCAATCCAGCCAGTTTTCTTATCTCGACAACATCCAGACGGTTTGGTTCCTGTGGCCCAGCTTTCATTGTCACTTTTTTGCCTCACTGGCTTATAGGTTCTGTAGTCAGGCAGAAGCTTCCTCTGCTACTGGTAACCATGTAACCCAGTACTACCTGCCACATGTGGGGAGTAAATCCAACCAAAAAATCCCGACTTGGAGAGGGATGGGCTCCGCCAGGTTCGATTTGCCCAAGACACATCTATGAGGACTACAAACAAATCCCCATACCCGATCGGTCGTTGCCAGGGTTACCAAGGACCGTGCCTTCTGTTGCACATCAGGAAAGAGGTAGAAAGTATTCTACTGGTGTACACCGCAGCAAGATCCGTGCCAGAAACTACATCACCATTGGCACTTGGAATGTACGAACACTAAGAGCCACAGGCAAAGTGGAAAAAAACTAACACATGAGATGGCCAGATACCAATGGCACATCCTAGGCTCTGTGAAGTAAGGTGGAAAAACATGGGAGAAACAACGACCCAGGAAGACCACAAAATTTACTTCAGTGGAAAACAGGATGAGCTTGAACAGGGCGTGGGGTTCCTCATTCACAAAGACATCTGAACACCGTCATAAGCTGTCAGCCAGTGTCCAGCAGGTAGCAGACATGTTTCAGGCAAGGATAGGTGGGAAGTTTGCAGCACTCACTCTATAGACTCAGATGATATGATATAGATACCTTGATGGATGGTTTCAACACAGCGTGACTGAAACAGCAAGCGAACTTCTTGGCAAACATCGACCAGTCAAAACACCTCGGGTCACACCTAACATCCTACAACTATGTGTCAAACAGTAGAGAGCTGAAGAAAAAGAAAAATGAAACAGAAAAAAGAGCAGAACAGCATAGGGCAATCAACAAAAGAATCAGGAAGTCCATGACAGAAGCAAAGGAGAAATGGATTGGTGAACAGTGCCAGGACATTGAAGAAAACATCAAGAAAAACAACAGCAAGAAAGCATATCAACTGGTGAAAGACCTGACTGGCTTGAAACAGGGAAGAAGCTCAACAATCCAAGACAAAAATGGGAAGTGCCTCACTGATGACCAGGATATTCTGAACAGGTGGACAGAATACTGCTCTGACCTGTATAACTTCAAACCTCACAGGAGATCCAGAAGTCCTCAATGTCCCCACAAAACACAGATACAGACAGCCACCCTATCCTCCGAAAAGAAGTGGAAACAGCAGTCAGATTGCTGAAAAAGGGGAAGGCAGCAGGGACTGACAACATTCCAGCTGGTTGGTTCAAGCTGGAGGGGAAGCCATGACGGCGCTCTACTAAAACTCTGCAACAAGATCTGGCAGAGAAGAAGAATGGCCAACACCATGGACATAGTCACTCATCATCACCCTCCCCAAGAAAGGAAATCTTCAGCAGTGCCAGAATTACCGCACAATCAGCCTCATATGCCACCCAAGCAAGGTCATGTCGAAGATTATACTGAACAGACTGAAGCCACAAGCAGAGACCATCATTACTGAGGAACAAGCAGGTTTCAGAGCAGGGCGTAGCACAACTGAACAGATATTCAACATCGGAATACTCTGTGAGCGGTACCTTCAACACCAACAAGACTCTACCACGTATTTATTGATTTTAAGAAGGCATTCGACAGGGTGTGGCTCGTAGCTTTGTGGGCAACCATGAATTTGTACAGCATCAGTGCAAACCTGACCAGAGTCATCAAAGAGTTGTACAACAGGGCCACCAGTGCAGTGTGCTACAACAGCAACATAGGAGAGTGGTTTCAAACAACAGTTGGAGTAAGGCAGGGCTGTTACTCTCACCCACTCTTTTCAACATCTTCCTTGAGAGAATCATGGCTGATGCACTGGAACACCATAGAGGATCAGTCAGCATTGTGGCTAGTTCATTCTTTCTTGTATACACAACCATAAGTGCCAGTTCATTTTTTCTTGCATACAATACAATAAGTGCCAGTTCATTCTTTTTAACATAATTATAATACCATAAGTCCTAGCTCATTTTTCTAGCTTGCATATAATACCATAAGTCCTAGCTCATTTTTCTAGCTTGCATATAATACCATAAATCCTAGCTCATTTTTCTAGCTTGCATATAATACCATAAGTCCTAGCTCATTTTCTAGCTTGCATATAATACCATAAATCTAGCTCATTTTTCTAGCTTGCATATAATACCATAAGTCCTAGCTCATTTTTCTAGCTTGCATATAATACCATAAATCCTAGCTCATTTTTCTAGCTTGCATATAATACCATAAGTCCTAGCTTCATTTTTCTAGCTTGCATATAATACCATAAGTCTAGCTCATTTTTCTAGCTTGCATATAATACATAAGTCCTAGTCATTTTTCTAGCTTGCATATAATACCATAAATCCTAGCTCATTTTTCTAGCTTGCATATAATACCATAAGTCCTAGCTCATTTTTCTAGCTTGCATATAATACCATAAGTCCTAGCTCATTTTTCTAGCTGGCATAGAAGTTCTTGGAGTTCATAGTTAATGCTTCTAAGAAGATCAATGTCATCAGCAAGCTGCAGATCGCAAACAGGTGTGTTACCAAGACGGACAGGGGGGGGGGGGGGGGGGGGGGGATGTTGTCCTTTGAGCCTTATCTAGTGCTATTAGGTTACTAGAAATACAGGAAAAAAGGGGAGGGCTAGTTCAAAGAGCATTCATTTTTTCCTCATGTTTGTTCTGGACTTGACGATTTATTTATTTTATTTTGGGTTAAATATTTCTCAAAATTGAACAAAAATAGTTTTTAAAAAATGACATGGGAAGAAAACCACTCTGCTGATAGGAGAACTGAAATTTGTAAAAAAAAATCCAGATAGCAGCCTAAGCTGGTAGGATTGGTAAATTATGATTTAAATAATGCTCCATACCACTGTGTCTACAGCTACCCTACCATTGTGTTTACCTGCTGTTGTGTCCACATGCATTCAGACAGACTGACCGACCTACAGCCCCTACCCCAATGCATGCTAACTGTTATTGCTAACACCAACCCTAACCTAATATTAACCTTGTTTCTTAATCCTGGCCCCTCATGTGGACACAAAGACAGGTAGATACCTTGGTACAAGCTGACAACAGTGGTCAAATATTTTTTCCTGGGGTTTGAGGGAGGAGGGAGGGGACAACGTTGTCAGAAAAGGATGCTAGGAATGGGAGGCTGCCGTCTGCCGGAAGGAGGGGAGGAGGATGGAAGGAGGGGGGGGGGGGGATGGGGGGGGGGGGGGAGCGATGGCTCATGGACAGCTGATAATTTGAACACGCTGTCACTAGTTCTTGTTGTCTGTCAGTTTCACTTGTAGAACCCCATTTCTGCTACATTATCACATTTTCATCATCTTTCCTCATAGTCCAGGGTTTACATCTTTATTCTTTTATTTAGAGGATAATGGAAGAAGCACTTCGTATCCTTTTTTTTTTTTTTTTTTTACATCCAGAGCCCATGTGTATGCAGTTTTGTAAAGTTTATCAGTTCCCACCGGCACACAATGGCCTACTCTTCTGAAATGCGAAAATGGTTTTAACGTGTTTGCAAGATGTTCTGTGTGCGTTCACACTCGGACCTTGGTTTATAGTCTCATCTGAAGGACTTTAGGGGGAGTGGAGTTAGCACTCCTGTTATCTCCAGAGGAGAACTCCTCTTGAATGAGATTTGAACCCGGGTCAGTTTGTGTGTGAATAAATGCAAAACACACTTAGGTGCTGTTCACATTTCTGTTCTCTTAGTGAGTTTTTGTGTGCGATACTTAGACACTGGGATGGGCACAGGATGTCCATTCTGCAGTCATACTTTGTTATATAGATTGTACTTCAACATGTTTATCCTTTTCTTATGTGTGCAATCTAAGGATGATAAATTAAGTGGAATGGCTGGCGTCCTCAGCACAGTCTGGTTTATGCCTTAACTCACTCGAACGGCCAGTTCTCTCCCTTGTTTTTCCTCCATGGACGGCCCATTTGTAATGGTTCGTAAAAAAAATCATAAAAAATACAAAACACATAGAAAGAAAATAATGTTATTTGAAATTATGAATCATATGTGATGCTAGTACATATCAAAGGATTAAATTAAAGCTCTCACTTTAAAATTTAAACTTTTACAAGCATGAAGAAAAGCTCTGAATTGTGTACTCTGTCACCACTCTGTGTCCTCTACTCTCCACACCGCAAACAAATGTTCAGAACACACAGAAATACCTGACAACACTCTGCATTCGACCTTGGATAGGCTCACAAAGCTATGTTAAGCTGCACTAGTCCTAGTATCAATGCAGCGGCCGGTGAAAAATCTGCAATCAGCAAATCCGCTATAGCGGACAGCCGTCCTCTGAGAGTTAAGGAATGAAATGATTTAGGTAATGTGTCATTTAATTTTTTTTTTTTTAAATGGATGGCGTTAGATACTTGAAAGTATTAGGAAGTGTTGGTTTTGAACCTGAAGTTGACAGTTCCCGGAGCCACTGAAACTGAATGAGGTGACAACCCTGATATGGCTTTTGTGGTCGGTAGGGCTGTAAACATTATGGCATAGTGTGGTGTGCTTTTTGTGAAAGGGGGAGGGGGGTTGTTCTTTTCTTTAAAAATGTAACAGATTGTGACCGGTACCCTTTGATGGCCTTTGATATGGGCAGCAGTGCCATGAGTTTTTATATGGGCAGCAGGCACTTCAACATTGACAGCTGCCTAATTGAAGTCATCAAGGCTCTGTACGAGAACGCAAAAAGTGCAGTTTTCATGAACAATCACGTGGGCGAGTTCTTCAAGACCACGGTTGGGGTTCACCAGGGCTGTCTTCTCTCACCTGTACTCTTCAACCTCTTCCTCGAAAACATCATGACAGAGACACTGCAAAACCACCACACTTCCATCTCCATTGGTGGAAGACCCCTTTGCAACCTCAGATTTGCAGATGACATTGACCTCATGGGCAGCAGCAAACAAGAACTGCAAATCCTCACAGACAGTTTAACAGATCGAGCGAGCGCATACGGCATAGAGGTCAGTACAGAGAAATCAAAGATCATGGTCAATAGCGCGAGTAATGACATCACGGAAATAAAGATGAATGGAGAAATACTAGAAGAGGTGAGCCAATTCAAATACTTAGGCTCCATCCTAACAAAAGATGGCACATCAAACAATGAAGTGAAAGCTCGCATTGCAACAGCAACATCTGCTCTAGTCAGACTCGAGAGGATCATCAGAAGCAACAACATCAGCTTCTGCACCAAATACCACCTTTACAAATCCCTCGTGATATCTATCCTCCTATATGGCTGTGAATCATGGACTCTGACAGCAGAGTTAGAGAGGAGAATCCAAGCATTCGAGAACAAGTGCCACAGAAGACTCCTCAAAATATCATACAAAGAACACAAGACCAATAACTATGTGAAAGAAGAAATCAAAAAGCGTGTGGGCCCCCAAGAGCCTTTGCTCTCCACCATAAAGAGGAGAAAGCTGATGTGGTTTGGTCACACCACAAGACACAACACCCTAGCAAAAACCATCCTGCAAGGAACAGTCGAGGGCAAGAGAAGAAGAGGCCGCCAAAAGAAATCATGGGTTGACAACATCAAAGACTGGACCGCCCAACCCCTGCAACACCTCCTACTAGCCACACAGGATCGTGAAGCATGGAAAAAGATCACTGTTGCGTCTTCTCTCATGTCCCCCCTACGTCCTTTGGGACATGGGACTGAGTGAGTGAGTGAGTGAGTGCCATGAGTTTTTATATGGGCAGCAGTGCCATGAGTTTTTGTATGGGCAGCAGTGCCATGAGTTTTTATATGGGCAGCAGCAATGCCATGAGTTTTTATATGGGCAGCAGTGCCATGAGTTTTTATATGGGCAGCAGCAGTGCCATGAGTTTTTGTATGGGCAGCAGCAATGCCATGAGTTTTTATATGGGCAGCAGCAGTGCCATGAGTTTTTATATGGGCAGCAGCAATGCCATGAGTTTTTCTATGGGCAGCAATGCCATGAGTTTTTCTATGGGCAGCAGCAATGCCATGAGTTTTTCTATGGGCAGCAATGCCGTGAGTTTTTATATGGGCAGCAATGCCATGAGTTTTTCTATGGGCAGCAATGCCGTGAGTTTTTATATGGGCAGCAATGCCATGAGTTTTTATATGGGCAGCAATGCCATGAGTTTTTATATGGGCAGCAATGCCATGAGTTTTTATATGGGCAGCAGTGCCATGAGTTTTTGTATGGGCAGCAGTGCCATGAGTTTTTATATGGGCAGCAGCAATGCCATGAGTTTTTATATGGGCAGCAGCAATGCCATGAGTTTTTCTATGGGCAGCAATGCCATGAGTTTTTATATGGGCAGCAATGCCGTGAGTTTTTATATGGGCAGCAATGCCATGAGTTTTTCTATGGGCAGCAGCAATGCCATGTTTTTATATGGGCAGCAGCAATGCCATGTTTTTATATGGGCAGCAGCAATGCCATGTTTTTATATGGGCAGCAGCAATGCCATGAGTTTTTATATGGGCAGCAATGCCGTGAGTTTTTATATGGGCAGCAATGCTGTGAGTTTTTATATGGGCAGCAATGCCATGAGTTTTTATATGGGCAGCAATGCCATGAGTTTTTCTATGGGCAGCAGCAATGCCATGTTTTCTATGGGCAGCAGCAATGCCATGAGTTTTTATATGGGCAGCAGCAATGCCATGAGTTTTTATATGGGCAGCAATGCCATGAGTTTTTATATGGGCAGCAATGCCATGAGTTTTTATATGGTGAGCAATGCCATGAGTTTTTATATGGGCAGCAGTGCCATGAGTTTTTGTATGGGCAGCAGTGCCATGAGTTTTTTATATGGGCAGCAGCAATGCCGTGAGTTTTTATATGGGCAGCAATGCCATGAGTTTTTATATGGGCAGCAGTGCCATGAGTTTTTGTATGGGCAGCAGTGCCATGAGTTTTTATATGGGCAGCAGTGCCATGAGTTTTTATATGGGCAGCAGTGCCATGAGTTTTTGTATGGGCAGCAATGCCATGAGTTTTTATATGGGCAGCAATGCTGTAGTTTTTATATGGGCAGCAGCAATGCCATGAGTTTTTATATGGGCAGCAATGCCGTGAGTTTTTATATGGGCAGCAGCAATGCCATGAGTTTTTTATGGGCAGCAATGCCATGAGTGTTTATATGGGCAGCAATGCTATGAGTTTTTATATGGGCAGCAATGCATGAGTTTTTCTATGGGCAGCAATGCCATGAGTTTTTGTATGGGCAGCAGTGCCATGAGTTTTTCTATGGGCAGCCATGCCATGAGTTTTTATATGGGCAGCAGCAATGCCATGAGTTTTTATATGGGCAGCAGCAATGCCATGAGTTTTTATATGGGCAGCAGCAATGCCATGAGTTTTTGATATGGGCAGCAATGCCACGAGTTTTTATATGGGCAGCAATGCCATAAGTTTTTATATGGGCAACAATGCCATGAGTTTTTCTTGGTGGCAAATCTGTCTGCTGATCTTCTATTAGTAGGAAGATTATTTGACACCAACTTGTGCATCTGATGAAAAATTTTATAGAACAGTTGTGCCATAGCATTTACTTTTTTGTGCTTTTTTTGGTTATGAGATGAATTGCGCTTTAGCACTATCCCTATGTTAAGGGAGAGAACCCCTCTTTCCCTTTTTTTTGTGTTCATTTTTCTTTTATATCGAGGATAAGGGAATAAGCACTCATGTGCTTTATTAACATCCAATACTTTTCCCCCATCCATTAGATCATGAGTGGTGGTCTGGGTGCTAGTCTTTCGGATGAGACAATAAACCAAGGTCCTGTGTGTTACACATTATTTAGCGCAGGGATAGCTAAGTGGTCAGAGCGCTCGCTTTCCCCTAGTCAACTTAAGCAGTGTCAACGTGGTTACCAGTTGGATGGGTAACCGTTTGCGCGCCTTGGCTTCAGTACACTCCCCCAGTTCACCCAGCTGTCAATGGGTACCTGCCCTCTTTAGGGTCAGGGAAGGTAAGGCAGCGATGGAGAGGAGATGGGTGCTGCCCTCAACATGCTGGCCCCTAGAGAAATGAGGTCTCGCTCCCCTACAACTGCCAGGTTATGGGACACCTTTACTTACCTTTTTTGAAAGAAACCACAGCAACAAGAGGGTTGTCCCTGGCAAAATTCTGTAGAAAAAAGCCACTCTGATAGGGAAACAAATACAGTTGCAGACAGAAAAAACAAAAAAAAAAATGGGTGGGCACTGCACTTGTGGCGACACACTCTCCCCGGGGAGAGCAGCCCGAATTTCACACAGAGATATCTGCTGTGACAGAAAGTGATATAAATAAATAAAATCCCTGTCATCATCATCATTATCATCATCATCATCATCATCAATCAATCATCAATCATACAAACATCTCATCTCATCATAGCAAACGTCCTATCACATCATAGCAAACATCCTCACCATACGTTCATCATAGCAAACATCCTCATCCATCAACATTGTCATCATCATATAGCAAACATCTCCCCCATCATCATCATCATCATCATCATCATCATCATGCAAATCCCATCAATCATCATCAAACATCTCCATCATCATCATCATCAACATCATGTCATCATCATCATATCATCATAGCAAACAACCTCCTCCTCCTCATGTAGCAAACATCATCATCATAGCAAGCATCCTGTCGTCATCAATGCATTATGGCCCACTTCTGTTGGTCCCCCCCCCCCCCCCCCCCCCCCCAGCAATATCATCATCAATGGGAGTGTGGTTCGTTTCACTTGGTCACACAGTCGTATTGTAGTCATCAACACAAACATCCCTATCATCATCCGTTATTATCCCAAAGCAAGTGTGGCCTTTTTCTATTGGTCACACAACCCCATCTTCATCATCACTGCAGATATTCCCATCATCATCATTATTCAATCATCACAACATCATCATCATCATCATTGCAGATATTCCCATCATCATCATCAATGCAGATATTCCTGTCATCATCATCAATGCAGATATTCCTATCATTATCAATGCAGATATTCCCATCATCATCATCAGCAATACCACCACCATCATCACTCATTACCACCATCATCATCAAGGCAGATATTCTATCATCATCACCATCACCACAACCATCATCATCATCACCACCATCAATGCATGTATGGCCCATTTCACTTGGTCACACCCCCTGTCATCACCATCCTCATCAATCAAGTGTGACCCACTTCTATTGGTCACACATCCCCATCATCATCATCATCAACATCATCATCATCAACAACGGAAACATCCCTATCATCATCATCATTATCAGTGGGAGTGTGGCTCACTTCACTTGGTCACATAACCCTGTCATCATCAACATCAGCACAAATACAACATCCATCATCATCATCGTCAATGCAAGTGTGGCTCATTTCACTTGGTCACACACCCCTGTCATCATCATCATCATCAATGGAAACATTCCCATCATCATCATCATCATCATCATCAATCCATGTATGGTTCATTTCCCTTGGTGTCCCCCCCCCCCCCCCCAGTAATATCATCATCACCCATGCAAGTATGGCTCACTTCACTTAGTCACACACATCTGCCATCATCATCATCATCATCGTCATGATCATCATCATCGCCACCATCATCATCATCAATGCAAGTGTGGCCCACTTCACCTGGTCACACACACCTGCCATCATCATCGTCATGATCATCATCATCACCATCATCATCATCATCAATGCAAGTGTGGCTCACTTTACTTGGTCACACACACCTGCCATCATCATCATCATCATCGTCATGATCATCATCATCGCCACCATCATCATCATCAATGCAAGTGTGGCCCACTTCACCTGGTCACACACACCTGCCATCATCATCATCGTCATGATCATCATCATCACCATCATCATCATCATCAATGCAAGTGTGGCTCACTTTACTTGGTCACACACACCTGCCATCATCATCATCATCGTCATGATCATCATCATCACCATCATCATCATCATCATCAATGCAAGTGTGGCTCACTTTACTTGGTCACACACACCTGCCATCATCATCATCATCGTCATGATCATCATCATCACCACCATCATCATCATCAATGCAAGTGTGGCTCACTTTACTTGGTCACACACACCTGCCATCATCATCATCATCGTCATGATCATCATCATCATCAATGCAAGTGTGGCCCACTTCACCTGGTCACACACACCTGCCATCATCATCATCATCGTCATGATCATCATCATCATCACATTCATCATCATCATCAATGCAAGTGTGGCCCACTTCACCTGGTCACACACACCTGCCATCATCATCATCATCGTCATCGTCATGATGATCATCATCGCCACCATCATCATCATCAATGCAAGTGTGGCCCACTTCACCTGGTCACACACACCTGCCATCATCATCATCATCGTCATGATCATCATCATCACCATCATCATCATCATCAATGCAAGTGTGGCCCACTTTACCTGGTCACACACACCTGCCATCATCATCATCATCGTCATGATCATCATCATCACCATCATCATCATCATCATCATCAATGCAAGTGTGGCTCACTTTACTTGGTCACACACCCCTGTCATCATCACCACCAGGAATGGAACCCCCCCCCCCATCATTATCTTCAATGCATGTATGGTCCACTTCCCTTGATCACCCCCCCCCCCTTCTGTGTGCCCAGTTATGTCTTAGTCATCATCATCAATGCATCTGTGGCCCACTTCACTTGGTCCTCATCCTCCTTATCATCAATGCAAACATCCTTATCATCATCATTATTATCATCATAATCAATAGAAACATCCCTATCATCATCATTAGTGGAAACATTCCTTTCATCATCATCATTAGTGGAAACTTCCCTATCATCATCATCATCATCAATTCAACGATCCCTATCATCATCATCATCATCATCATCATTATCATCATCATAATCAATAGAAACATCCCTACCATCATCATCATCAATGCAAACATCCCTATCATCATCATAATTTGTGCAAACATCATCATCATCATCATCATCATCATCATCATCATCATCAACAATTCAAAGATCCCTATCATCATCATCATCATCATCATCAATCCATGTATGGCCCACTTCCTTTTGTCCCCCCCTCCTCCAAGTAATATCATCAATGCAAGTGTGACCCACTTCTATTGGTCACATATCCCTGTCATCATCAATAGAAACATCCCTATCATCACCATCATCAAGCAAACACCCCACCATCATCATTGTCATCATCAATGGGAACATCCCTATCATCATCATCATCAATGCATGTATGGCCCATTTCCCTTGGTCACCCCCCCCCCCTCGCACCCCCATCCCCTAGTAATATCATCCTCATCAATGCAGGTGTGGCCCACTTCTCTTGGTCACACACACATATCATCATCGTCATCATTATCATCATCATCATTATCATCAATGCAAGTGTGGCCCACTTCTATTGGTCACACATTGTCATGATTATCATCATCATTATCATCAGTGCAAGTGTGGCCCACTTCTATTGGTCACACACACATATCATAGTCATCATTATCATCAATGCAAGTGTGGCCCACTTCTATTGGTCACACACACATATCATAGTCATCATTATCATCAATGCAAGTGTGGCCCACTTCTATTCGTCACACATATTGTCATAATTATCATCATCATCATTATCATCAATGCAAGTGTGGCCCACTTCTATTCGTCACACATATCATTGTCATAATTATCATCATCATCATTATCATCAATGCAAGTGTGGCCCACTTCTCTTGGTCACACACACATCATATTTATCATCATCATCATCATCATACTTATCATCATCATCATCATCAACATAAAGCCATGTATGGGCCACTTCCCTTTGTCCCCCCTCTCCCCAATAATTCTATCATCAATGCAAGTGTGGCTCACTTCACTTGGTCACACATCCCTGTCATCATCATCATCATCATCGTCATCATCATCATCATCAATGCAAGTGTGGCTCACTTCACTTGGTCACACATCATCATCATCATCATCATCATCATCATCATCATCATCATCATCATCAATGCAAGTGTGGCCCACTTCTATTGGTCACATATCCCTGTCATCACCATCAATGCAAACATCCCCATCATCATCATCATCATCATCATCATCATCATCATCATCATCATCATCATCATCATCAATGCAAACATTCCCATCATCATCATCATCACCATTGTCAATCCATGTATGGCCAACTTCCATTGGGTCCCCTCTCCCCAGTAATATCATCAATTCAAGTGTGGCCCATTTCTCTTGGTCACATACCAATATCATCATTATCATCACCATCAATGCAATCACTCCCCCATCGTCATCATTATCATCAATGCTAGTGTGGCCCACTTCCCTTGGTCACATGCCATCATCATCATCATCATCATCATCCCCATCATCATCATCAATGGCTGTATGCCCCATTTCCCTTTGCCCCCCCCCCCCTCTAATATCATTATCATCAGTGCAAGTGCTGCCCACATCTATAGGTCAAACATCACGATCATCATCAATGGAAACGTCCCTATCATCATCATCGTCACCATTGTCATCATCATCAATCCATGTATGGCCCATTTCCCTTGGGTCAACTCTACCCATCCACCCCCACTCGTAAATTCTTCATCTTATCATCATCATCATCATCATAATCATCATCATCATCATCATCATCAATGCAAATGTGGCCCACCTCTACTGGTCACACATCCTTATCATCATCATCATCATCATCATCACCATAATGCAAGTGTGACCCACTTCTATAGTCATCTCATCATCATCATCTCCATCTCATCATCATGGAACATCCCTATCATATCATCAGTAGAAACATCCTCTATCATCATCATCATGTCATCCTATCATCATCAGAAAACATCCCTATCATCATCATCAATAGAATCATCATCATCATCAAATCCCTATCATCATCATCATCATCATCATCAGTAGAAACATTCCTATCATCATCATCATCAGTAGAAACATCCCTATCATCATCATCATCATCATCATCATCATCAATAGAAACATCCCTATCATCATCAATGCAAAAATCCCTATCATCATCATCATAGAAACATTCCTATTATCATCATCAGTAGAAACATCCCTATCATCATCATCAGTAGAAACATAACTATCATCATCATCATCACCAGTAGAAACATCCCTATCATCATCATCATCATCATCATCATCATCATCATCATCATCATCATCATCAAATGCAAACATACCTATCATCATCATCATTATCATCAGTAGAAACATCTCTATCATCATCATCATCACCATCAGTAGAAACATCCTTATCATCATCAACATCATCATCATCAACATAAATCCATGTATGGCCCACTTCCCTTTGTCCCCCCTCTCCCCAATAATTTTATCATCAATGCAAGTGTGGCTCACTTCACTTGGTCATACGCCCCTGTCACCATCATCACATCATCTTCATCACCATCGTCAATGCAAACATCATGGTCATCACCATCAATCCATGTATGGCCAAATTCCATCGACCCCCACCGGTCCCCGCAGTAATATCATCATCAATTCAAGTGTAGCTCACTTCTCTGTCACATACCCCTATCATCATCATCATCACACCACCACCACCACCACCACCACCATCATCGTCATCACGATCAATAGATGCGTTTCCTATTTCTCTTGGTCACACATTCCTGTCATCATCACCACCACCATTATCATCATCAATGTAAACATCCCTATCATCTTCATCGTCATCATCATCATCATCATCATCATCATCATCATTGATGCAAGTATGGCCCACTTCTCTTGGTCACATACCTCTATCATCATCATCATTATCATCATCATCATTATCAATGCAAACCACCCCCATCATCATCATCATCATCATCATCATCAATGCAAGTGTGACCCACTTCTCTTGGTCACATACCTTTATCATCATCATCATTATCATCATCATCATTATCAATGCAACCACCCCCATCACCATCATCATCATCATCATCATCATCTCAATGCAATCATCGCACAAAACACTCCTATCATCATCATTATCATCAATTCATTTATTTATTTAGATTTATTTATTTATACCACTATGTCACAGCAGATTTCTCTGTGTGAAATTCAGGCTGCTCTCCCCAGGGAGAGCACGTCGCCACAAGTGCAGCGCCTACCCATTATTTTTTTTTGTTTTTTTTCTGTCTGCAACTGTATTTGTTTCCCTATCAAGAGTGGCTTTTTTCTACAGAATTTTGCCAGGGACAACCCTCTTGCCTTGGGTTTATTTACATGCGCTTAATAATGATGTGTAACATGCGGGACCTCGGTTTATCGTCTCATCCGAAAGACTAGCGCCCAGACCTCCACTCATGACCGGGTTTGATTCCCAGTCAAGGGGATTTTTCCCCTGGAGTTAACATCAGTGCTAACTCCCCTCTCCAGAACATCTTGTGCACACGCTAAATCCTGCTCCGCTTTTCGTAAGAGTAGGCCATTGTGTGCAGGTGGGAACAGATGACAAGATTGACAAAACTGCATACACATAGGGACTGGATGTGAAAAAGCACATGAGTGCTTATTCCATTATTCTTGAAATAAAAGAATAAATAAATAAATAAAATAAATAATGGATAGGGGAAGAATTTGGGGCCCAAATGAGATTCAAACCACCGCACACTCCGACCTTTTCTAGACAGGCGCATTACCTCTAGACCACCGATCCATGTATAGCCCACTTCCCTTGGTCACCACCCCACCCCCTAATATTATCATCATCATTATCAATGCACGTGTGGCCCACTTCACTTGGTCCCACACCCTTATCATCATCATCATCATCATCATCATCATCATCATCATCACCATCATTATCATCATCATCATCAAACATCATCATCCATGCACCTGTAGCCCATTTCACTTGGTCCCCACCCATGTCATCATCATCATTATCGTCATCACTTCATCATTATCATCATCATTGATGCAACCACCCCTATGATCAGCATTATTGCAAGTGTGTCCCACTTCCCTTGCTTTAAATTAACAACAGCCGATTGCTAAAGAACCTCAGAAGGTCAGACTGATAGATCTTATTAAACTTTAGCCTTATTTGGGTGTGTGTGTATGTGTCATATTGTTTGTTTATAATTTTGTGATGAATATTTTTGCTTTTTAGTTCCTGTGTATTGCTGTAAGGGTTTTTTTTGTAGTTTTTTTTTGGATCTTATTAAACTTTAGCCTTACGTTGGGTGTGTGTGTATGTGTCATATTGTTTGTTTATCATTTTGTAATGCATATTTTTGCTTTTCAGTTCCTGTGTATTGCTGTAAGGGTTTTTTTTTTTCGTAGTTTTTTTTTTCTCCTGTTGAGTATGTTGGTTATCCTCCATGCCTCAAAAGGGGTGAAAGGAATGAAATCTTGAAACTCTTGATCATTTATGCTTTTATTTCGGAGTTATGGAATAAACACTTGTGTCCTTTTATTACTTTTTTTTTTTTACATCCAGTCCTGGTGTGTATGCCATTTTGTTAATGTTGTCAATTGTTCCCACTGGCACACAATAACCTACTCTTTGGAAAAACGGAACAGGTTTTAACATGTGAGCAAGATGTTTTGCGTGCATTTGCACACAAGGTCTGTTTATTATTGTTGGTTTATTATTGTTGTTATTGTTCATGTTGTTTAGTAAGAGGTGTTTTTTAATCTAGATGTTATCCCCAATAAGGGTGGGGACTGGTTGTAAAAAAGCATGTGAGTGCTTTTTCATTATCCTCGAAATGAAAGAATTTTGACTTGAATTGATTCAGTCTCTTGTTGTTGTGTTGTTGTTGTTGTTCTTCTTCGTTGCAATTCTTCTTCTTCTTAATTCTTCTTCGCAATTCTTCCTTTTTCTTTCTTTCTTTCTTTCTTTGTGTGTGTGTGTGTGTGTGTGTGTGTGTGTGTGTGTGTGTGTGCAAATCATTCAGTTTTTCTCATTTTTTGTTGTTAATGATATGTGGGGTTTTTTTTGTTTTTTTTGTTTTGCCTTTAAAAAAAAATCAGGGACATAGGTTTTATGTAGTTTGCTATTGATCGTATTTTCCCCGTTATGAAGATATTGATGAAGTTTCTTATGCCGTTTACCAAAATATTTATAATGATTTATGACTTATTTTTGGATAGATGGTGGTGGGATGATGTTTTTCAATTGCTTAACTCGTTATGTTTTCTTGTTTGCTGCTTGCTTATTGGCGTCTTTTTATCACAATCATCATTTGATTGTTGATTGCTTATTTCAGTTCTCTCTGTGTGTGCTTCTTGCTATTTTATTATTGTGTTCATGTTGCTATTTATCTTCATATTGTCATGTTGGGTTTTTTTGTTTTGTTTTGTTTAGTTACAGTTTTTCTTTATCGTCTTATGTTAAACCTAATAAGTGCGGGGACTGGATGTATAGAATTACACGAGTGTTTATTCATCATCCTCAAAATAAAAGAATTTGATTTGATTTGATTTGATTTCTAGTCAAATCCTGAGACAGCAATTTTTGTTATCTGTCTTATGAGCAAAAATGCACTGTGCTGCCATTAAGCACCTGACAAGTCAGGCCCAGCACATCCATCTTCGGCATGGGAGAAAATTGTCATCTTTGAAGTCTTTCTGGAAAAAAAGGATGCAGGAGAATGGACCAAGAAGAAGGCAGAAAATAGACAAGGAGGAGATGGTGATGGGAAGAAAAAGGAACAAGGCAGAAACAGAGAGGGATAGAAAAGAGGGAATTCCTAGCACAGAATTTCCAGAAAGTTGGAATGGTATTTATACCGACAGCTACAGGCTTCTGGCATTCCCACGGGGAAGTGCTGTTTTATTATTTTTTTAAAATTTATATTGAGGATGATGGAATAAGCACTCATGTGCTTTTTTATATGCAGTCCCCATTTGTATGCAGTTTTTGTAAATCCACCTATTCCCACCGGCACACAATGGTCTACTCTTACAAAAAGAGGAACAGGACTACTTATGTAAGACAAGGGGAGACTTACCTGGTAAGTTGAGCCTTGTCGATAATTCTGACGAATTTCTCTCGATGAAACCGGAACAGAGTGCACTTGAGATAAACACCGCTTGCCAGCCGTCAGTCATTGAGAGTGCAAGGAATGAACACTGAGTCAGTGAAGATACAACACACAGGCTATAGAGCTACTGGTCTATATGAGTGGGTAACAGAAATAAAGGGAGGGCAAGTGCACTCTGTTCTGGTTTCATCGGAGAAATTTGTCAGAATTCTCGACAAGACTCAACTTACCAGGTAAATCTCCCCTTGTCTTTTACAATTCTAACTCATCTCCCGCTGAAACCTACATTTTAGAGTGTCCTTGAGATATTTAGAGCAACAGTGTTAATGAGTTGCAAAAAAGAACAGATCACACTTCATCTTTGACAAGATAGTATTTCAAAAAGGCCTGTCCAAAGTGTCGCCGCCGCTGCAGTCTAGTGGTTAGGGCGTTGGACTCGTAATCTAAAGGTTGCGGGTTTGATCCCAGCTTTCGGCTATGGCGTTGTGCACTTGGAAAAGGCACTTTACGGCTATTTTCTCACCCCACCCAGGTGTAAAAGGGGTACCAACCTTGTGTTGGGGGTTAACCCTGCGATAGACTGGCGTCCTCTCCAGGGGGGAGTCTATGACTCTCAGTTAACGCCACAGAAACCGGGATAAGCACGAGCCTGATGAGCCTTAGGCTCGGGACAGACTTTAACTTAACTTTTAACTGTCCAAAGTGTGGTTTGCCACAGTTAATCATTTTGCTATAAAAGCAGGTGTAAATAGACTCCCTAGTCCAGCCAGCAGCTGTCATAACAACACTGATAGGCGCCTGCAGCCTGGGGCAGGAGCACTGACCCCTGGCAAGTGGTGTTTATCTCAAGGGCACTCTAAGTGCAGGTTTCAGCGGGAGACGAGTTAGAATTTACATTCTCATGTCTTGTATTGCGTTGTCGTGTGAGGAAGTTGGCAAACACAAGGCAGGTAATGATAAAGCCTTCAAAGAGGATGGAGAACCATGTTAACATTTTTATGTGTGTTTTTCTTTTTCAATTTTTTTTTTTTTGGCTCAAACATTTTCTTCCCTATGTCTTCCGCATCGTTGATATATAGATGTCAAAGTGAACAAAAAATATGTCAAAGGAAAATAATAGAAATCGGTAGAGAAGACAAGAAAATCATTTCAAGTACTTACACACTCTCAGGGGGGGGGGGGGGGGGGGGGGGGGGGGGGGGGGGGGGACGAGATAGCCTAGTGGTCAGAACATTGCGCTTGCAATTTGACGACCCGAGTTCGATTCCCGTTCAAGGGAATTTTTCCCCTGGAGTTGAACATCAGTGCTGACTCCACTCTCCCCAAAAGTCTTTCGGATGAGACTTGGAAGGACGGTGGCAGAATGGTTAAGACGTTCGCCTGCCAATATGTAAATCGTGAGTTTCTGGGTTCGAACCCAGCCTCGCCCTTTCTTCCCAGTTTGACGAAAAAATCGAACTGAATGTCAAAGTCATTCGGATGAGACTCGAAACCGAGGCCCCGTGTGCGAATGCACGCAGAACATCTTGCGCACACGTTAAAACCCCGTTCCACCTTTCGGAAGAGTAGGCCATCGTGTGCCGGTAGGAGCGGATGACAAAATTATAACAAACCAGCATGCACACAGGTGTCGTGTTTAGACACCATCCCTGAAGAAAAATCGGGGAGTTGGAGTTGGGGATCTTTGCGCCTGGCGGCAGCATGATCTGTGGCTCTGTAGGTCAAATGCAAGCGCTTTGATTTGTCTTTACAAGAGATAGCGCTATACAAATTCCATGTATTATTATTATTATTATTACTATGAACCAAGGCCCCGTGTGCGAACGCACGCAGAATATCTTGCGCACACCCTAAATCCTGTTCCGCTTTTTGTATGAGTAGGCCATCATGTGCCAGTAGGAACAGATGACAAGATTCACAAAACTGCATACATAGGGGGACTGGATGTAAAAAAACACACCACAGACAAATTCATGTTTCAAACAAACAAACAATCTGTAAAGGACAAGTCACAGTAAATTCATTTCTGCGTACTTCTGATGGCTCTGGCCATTTCTGCTTGCTTTCTGTCACAACTGGCATCATCATCACTACGTTTGCACAAAAAAACAAAAACGCTGTTGGTTAGAAACTGTGGTTCAGAATGTAGCGAAGTCACACACACACACAGGGTGGGGGAAAAAATCCTCCTTCAAACCAAGATTTGTTTGTGTGGTTAAAAACATACATGTATCTTGTTTGCAAGTCAATGCAGGTGTGGGTATTTCTGTAGCATATGTGTATGCACGTGCACCCGTGTGTGCGTGTGCGCGTGTGTTTTAAAAAACTTTATCTAATCATTTATTTCGAGAATAATGGAATAAGCGCTCATGTACCTTTTTATATCCAGTCCCTGTGTGTATGCAGCTTGGTTAAATTTTGTCATCCGTTCCCATTGGCACACAGGGGCCTACTCCTCCAAAAAGCGGAACGGGTCTTAACATATGCGCAAGATGTTCTGTGTGCCTTCGTAGACAGGACTTCAGTCTGTAGTCTCATCTGAAGGACTTTTTTTTTTTTTTTATCACACCACTTAGTTACAGCAGATTTCTATGCATGAAATTTGGGCCGCTCTCCCCGGGAAGAGCGCGTCGCCACAAGTGCAGCGGAATCCCTTTTTTTTTTTTTTTTTTTTTCTTGTCTGCAACTGTATTTGTTTCCATATCAGAGTGGCTTTTTTTCTACAGAAATTTGCCAGGGACAAACTTCTTGTTCCCGTGGGTTCTTTTACATGCGCCATATAATAATGTGTAACACACGGGACCTTAGTTTATCGTCTCATCTGAAAGGCTAGCTCCCAGACCACCACTCAAGGTCTAATGGATGGGGGTAAAGTTTTGGGCTCTAATGGGATTCGAACCACCGCATACTCCAACCCGAGCTATTCGCATTCTAGGCAGGCGTGTTACGGTAAAGGTCTTCCCATAACCAATGTGGTTGTTGGGGAGCGAGGTGTCAGAGACTTCAGCTTCTCCAGGGACCAGCATAATTATTGAGGGTAGTGCATCAGGGTAAGTTTTTGACTTAGCGCTGAGATTCTTTTTGAAGCTTTTTTTAATTTTCAAACTAAGTCTGCTACACAATTCGAAAGGTCCTCTGCGATAGACAATCACAAGGTGTCAAGACACAAAACGATTCGTTGACTTTTCCCCTATTTTCTACAGCTTCTACAAGTCATTTACATGAGCCTATAAACCAAGGTCCTGTGTGTGTGTGTGTGTGTGTGTGTGTGTGTGTGTGTCAATGCATCCAGAACATCTTGCACACATGCTAGAAACCTGTTCTGCCTTACGAAAGAGTAGGCCATTTCGTGCAGTAGGAACGGATGACAATTTTGTTGTTGTTGTTGTCATTCCTCGGCTAGAGTCCCAATGAGGCTCACCAATGATGAATTTTTTGTGTGTGTGTGTGTGAATGTGATGTACTGCTTTTTGCCCTCCACTTAGGTAACTGCATTCTAACTTCATGGACCCCCCCCAAAAAACAACAACAACAACAACAACAAAAATCCCAAACAAAACAAACAACAACAACAAAATCCCAAACCCAAAACAAAAAAACCCCACATGCACACTAGTAGTGTGGTGTTCAGACATCGTCCCCGAAGTGAGAATGTGGCTACCTTGATTAATGGTGAGTAAATGGTTGCATCCTTTAAAATCTCATTATTGGTGATCCTCTGAGCTGTAGTGAAGGAATACCCCCCCCTCCCCCCCCAATCTTCTGGCAACATTGATGTACTGTAGAATCTTTAGGAGGAAGGAAGAGAGAGGAGAGAGAGAGAGAGACAGAGAGAGAGACAGAGAGAGAGACAAGAGAGAGAGAGGAGAGACAGACAGAGAGACAGACAGAGAGAGAGAGAGAGAGACAGACAGACAGACAGACACACACACGTCCATATTTCTTTCCATTTAAACTTTTATTATGGCATCCACAGTTTTCACTCAAACTTCTGTCACAGTCTTGTACACCACACATCCCTGTCAATGTTCAACAATTCTTTTTTTTTTATAATTTTTTTTTTATTGACACATCACAAATAAAAATAATGAAACATCCAGCTATGGTCAATTTACACACACACACACACACGCGCGCGCGCGCGCACGCGCGCGGGGACGCACGCACACACACACACACACACACAGCGCACGCACGCACGCACGCACACACACACACACACACACACACACAACACATTAAAAATATACACCAGTGTCTTCAAAGTTTACAAATTCTTACAAACTAAGGAACAAGGAATCCTCCTGAAGAGAAGCATACCTACTATGTACAGGCTTGCTGCAAATGAGGAACGGATAGCGACGATGGTGAAACACCAAAGAAGCACCACCAACAAAGTCCAGGAGAAGGAAAGACATAAGACTGCCAAAGAAGAGAACGCGCAGAGAGAGAGAGAGAGACAGACAGACAGACAGAAGACAGACAGACAGAGTGCACAAAGCGCCCCCCCCCCCCCCCCCCCAACCTCCTCCCGTTACTTTCGTTTTCCAGAAGTTTTCCCAAGCGTTTTCGCTCTGACATTTTTTCGTTTGCTACAGTCTGTATCAGACAACCCCACTGTGTTAGGCATCACCTCTTTTTCACGCAAAGGTTCTCTACAAGTAATGCTACTTCTGTCTGAGGTTAACTTTCTTTCCCCTCCGCCATTTCTTCCTGCCTTGTTTCGGCTTCCAACATTCTCTTTGGGAAGAACATCATCACCACCACGGTACCTTGGAATCACGGAACTCCCACACCCCTTCCTTCCAGTTTCACCAAACTGGGAAAACTTACCCACGTTAATAAGTCGGGTATCCCGGTACCCTTTCTCGTGGATTTCAAGATCTGGATGAGAGTCATCAGAGGCTGTGTTCTCTTTCTTATATCGTGCAGGAGAAGCTGAAAGACGGGTAAAGGTTTGGGGACCCCGTCCACCTAAATCCCCAGCTCCCTGATACAAAGCATGCAAGGCTTCAGCATCAGCAATAGTAGTAGCACCAGCACTGTCAGGCGAGGCCAGAAAACCCCCTCTGGACATCGCGCTCATGCAACAGTCTCTACTGCTCACGCGACCGTCTCTACTGCTCACGCGACCGTCTCTACTACTCACACAACAATCTCCACTCCCCACTCTCCTCTGCTGTTGCTGACCTTCGCGTGCGGGTCTGGCGTCGGCGGTCCGACCAGCGCCGAGGACCGGGGTCCTGGGTTCCATCCTGAAGAGCATGGGGACGGAGAGGCGGTATCTGCAGGCGAGGAGGAGGAGGAGGACGAGGAGGGTGAGCATCAGCAGCATGCAGGCCGGCTGCCAGTGCAGGGGGATCTCCTGGAAAAAGTGGCGCAGGGCGCGGCCCAGACCTGACGCCGCCAGCTCCACGGGGTGGACCACGGAGCGCGTGATCACGGAGGTCAGCACCTGTGGGTTGGGGTGGAGTGAGTTAATAACGTGTTTTGGGTTGGATGGGGTTAATTAGTGTTTGGATTGAGTGGAGTTGATTAGTGTTTGGATTGAACGGAGTTACTTAGTGTTTGGATTGAATGGGGTTAATTAGTGTTTGGATTGAATGGAGTTAAATTAGTGTTTGGATGAATAGAGTTTATTAACAATGTGTTTGGATTAAATGAGATTAACATGTTTGGATTAAATGGAGTTAATTAACGTGTTTGGATTGAATGGAGTTGATAAACAACGTGTTTGGATTAAACAGGGTTTTTGACCACTCATGAAGCAATTAGAACGTATAAGAGAAGAGAGAGAGAGAGAGAGAGAGAGAGAGAGGAGAGAGAGAGAGAGAGAGAGAGAGAGAGAGAGAGAGATGTAGCAAATTGATCCACATTTCCAGTCATGAGACCACTTTGCATAACTTCATGTTTATCAGACCTGTGTATCTGCCCTCTGTTCATTCATAAGGCAGACAGACAGACAGACAGACAGACAGGCAGGCAGACAGGCAGGCAGACAGGCAGACAGAAGGATAGAGATCTATTTGAACTGAATTGAATTTTTATCTACAGATGGTAATGGCATAAGCAAACAGGCTTTTTCTTTTTTTTTCTTTTTACAACCAGCCCTCTAGGCCACCAATCCCCTTCCCCCACCCCTCAAATTTTTGCTGAGAAAAAAAACCCAACTCATTCAAAATGCGAGGAGCATATTCTATGTCTAAAAACTTCATCTTTTGCTAAACAAGAGCACATGATCACAAAATCACATTAAAAAGGGAGAAGAGAAAATCTGACTGGAGGGTGATGGGAGGGAGGGAGGGAGGGGGAGAGAGGGAGAGAGAGAGAGAGAGAGAGAGAGAGAGAGAGACAGAGACAGAAACAGAGAGACACACACACACACACACACAAACCTCTCAATACACGACACACACATTACATACACTCACATGACCCATTGTCCCTCTCACTCACAACATGTACACTTGTCTCCCCCTCCTCCAGCACACCTCCCCCTCTCCCTTCCACAACACACACACACACACACGCATGCATGCATGCGCGCAGGCACACACACACACACACACAACCACTCACACGCAGAACATCTTGTGTAGTGTTATATTAAAACCGGTTTTGCCTTTCAGAAGAGTAGATAACTGTGTGTCAGTGGGAATGGATGACAAAATTTACAAAAATGCATGCAAATGGGGATTGGATGTAAAAAAAAGAAAAGCACATGAGTGCTTGATAAATTCATTGTTCTCAAAATAAAAAGTCAAGTCAAGTTAAGTCAAAAACACTTTAATCATCCCTGAAGGGCAATTTTACAAACAGACTTTTATAATATATATATATAAAAGTTGAAATAAAAAAAAGACATCCCCCACCTACACACACACGCACACACTCACTCTCTCTCTCACACACACACACACACACACACACACACACTCTCTCTCTCTCTCTCCCTCTCATTCAGATAGCTAAACCTACCAAAAAATACAAAGCAAACAACCAGAACAGCAATAGCCTACAGATAGATAGACAGATACATCATGTGACAGTGCAGGTTGTAGCACTTACTCAGTCAGATACTACACAGATAGACCTGTGCGAACTAAACTGAAGGCACACAGTACATACAGGTAGCGTGAAAAGCAGGAAGACAGTGTGTGTGTGTGTGTGTGTGTGTGTGCGTGGAGGGGGGGGAAGGGGGGGTAGAGAGGGGTCAAGAACTGTACCTCATCTTCACAGCCCCCATAGTCAAGCCAGGTACAGGTGTACAGGTAACAACACACTGGCCTAGGAGACTCCACAGTTTCTGGTTTCTTAATCATTTAAATTCATTCTATACCACTTTCAGTCACGGTTAGGTAGAGTTCTCTGCATGAAATTTGGGCTGCTCTCTCTCTCTCTCTCCTTGGGGAGAGCGCATTGTCACATAAGCAGCACCACCTTTTATTATTTTTTTTCTTTTCCTGTCTGCATGTGTATCTGTTTCGTTATCAGAGTGGCTTTAAAATATATATATATTTTTTGTAAACAGAATTTTGCCAGGGTCAACTCTTTTGTTGCTGTGGGTTCTTTGATGTGTGCTAAATAATTTTTTTTTTTGTAACAAAGTGGACCATGGTTTATTGTCTGATTCGAAAGAATAGCACCCGGACCATCACTCATGGTCTAATGGATGGGGGAAAAGTTTCAGGCCCTAACGGGGATCAAACCACCTCACATTTCCGACCTGAACTTTTTGCTTTCTAGGCAGGCGCATTACCTCTAGACCACCGATCCACTATAGTCTGTTGGTTATTTTTTATTTATTATTTTTTTTGTATTTTATACCACATCATGTAACAGAAGATTTCTCTGCATGAAATTCGGGCTGCTCTCTCTCCCTGGGGAGAGCACGTCGCCACAGGTGCAGCGCCTACCCGTTTTTTTTTCTTTTTCCTGCATGCAACTGTATTTGTTTCCCTATCAGAGGTTACAGCCCTGCGCTTGTGATCTGATGACCCAAGATTGAGCCACCACAGAGCCATCCATTTTAGGAGATTTTCCCCCCAGAGTTAACTTCAGTACTGACTCCACTCCCAACAAGTCCTTCGGATGAGACTATAAACTAAAGTCCTGTGTGTGAATGCATGCAGAACAT
>CM060350.1:18533501-18541001 GCA_030674155.1 Stramonita haemastoma | reverse complement strand
TCAGTATCAACCTCTTTCTCTATCACCCCCCCCCCCCAAAAAAAAAAAACCCAAACCAAACAAACCAACCCAAAAAACCCCAACAAACCTCGCCCCTAAATAAAACCTCAAACAAAAAAACTTGAGAAAGAAAACGCCTGGCCAGTATCCTAACCCCATCCTTTGCCTAAAACTACTTGAAACAAGACTGAAACAGTTGTGTCCCCTTACCATGATAGGAGTGATCTCCCATATGGGGTCAACGAACATGGCTTGATAGTAGCGGTCACAGGGGTTGCCGTGGCTCCAGGCCAGTTGTCGTGACAACCACAAGGTCAAGGTCTGCAGCAATGACTGAGGCTCCGTGCTGCACTCTAGAGGAAGACCCTGGGAACCCAACACAACGTTCAGATTCATATATCATAATATATATCAATATTATTATATAAAAATTTTATATCCCCAAAGTCAGAATAGGAAAAACGGTAATGGAAAAGGTGTCCCATAACCTATGTGGTTGTACTGATGTAGGAAAGCGAGGCATTAGAGACCTCAGCTTCTCTAGGAGCCAGTATATTGAGGGTGGCGCTCATCTCCTCTCCCTCACTGCTTTACCCTCCCTGACCTTAAAGAGGGCAGGTACCCATTAACGCCGCCCTCAACATGCTGGCCCCTAGAGAGGCTGAGGTCTCTGATGCCTCCCTTCCCTAACACCACATAGGTCATGGGACACCTTTACCTTTATATTTTTACAGAGACAGTGCGCATTCTGATTCTTCTTCTCTTTAGTTTAATGTCCGTACCCTACAAGGTAATTCAGACAATATTCTGAGTGACCCCCAGAGTGTTCAGCAAGGGGAACGAACGAACATCCAACAATGCACAACACAACCACACACACACTAAAAATGGCAACATTTTGAATAAAGAATACTTGATAAATAAACAAATTTAAAGACACTCACAGCAGAAGCAACAGCAGCTTTGTTGGCAATGGCCGTCTGGTAGAGACGACAGAACTCCCAGGGCAAACTCAGACCCAGGAGTAGTACCATGGTACACACCGTCCACCCCATCACCATTCTGGCTGCAGTCCTCTCTCCTCTGACACACGCACTGTGAGCTTCCTGCTCCACACACAGGCTTCCACAGGGCGTCCTTTCTCCTGGCACCGTGTCGGCTTCAAATCTGGGAACGATTTCTCCACCCGAGTTCTGCCCCCTTCGTTTCACCGGTGTTACGTTACTGCTGCTGTTGTTTGATATATAATGTGTGCTGTACCGAAGCTTGTTTCTGACTTGTACCCGGTGCCTTCTCCTGCAGACGACGAAGACGATGAACAAAAGACAAAGAAGGCAAACGATGATGGACACAGTTCTGAAGTCATCAGGAAAGCTGCTAACAGCATCTCTGAAAGCGACGCTCACATATGCCCAGACATCGCCAAGACCGGCTCGCAAATTTGCTGCCATCTCCCAAAACAAGTGGGAAGAAACGTTAAAACTGCTGGCAATCCAAACTCTGCTTCCGCTGACCATCTCCTTCATCAAGTCGCGTGTGCTGACAAAGACGGTGTCGGCAGTGGTGGAGAGTGCGGCACACAAGCGACAGATGTCAGTGACGGTGCTGATGATGACGATGTGACACAGGATGTCTGTGGCCGGAGCTTGGCAGGGAGGCGTCAGCTGCTCTTCTGCCTGTGTGCGGTGACCTTTCTCCCAGGCCTGTGACCTCGACCAAAGAGAGGAGACAATCCAGTTCCACATGCTGATCAGTGCTGATGTCAGTTCTGTCCCCTTTCCTTCATCCTCTTCCGCACACTGCTCCCAGAAGTGCTCTGAAAAGACAAAATGATCAGCTTTGAGAGTGAGTTTGTGAAAAAATTTTTTTGCAATCTTGAGAAATTATTGATATACACTTTTATTGCAATCTTCTGGTGAATACAGGAATTATGATAGTGTGGCTCAAACTCGTATATTTTCATTTTTTATTCTCATTTTTTCGTTTCAATTTTTCTCTTTTTTATAATTAAAAAATTGTTTCTCTCCTTTCCATGATATAAATAATAATAATAATAATAATATAATGATAATAATAATAATAATAATAATAC
This sequence comes from Stramonita haemastoma, assembly GCA_030674155.1. Classification (NCBI taxonomy): domain Eukaryota; kingdom Metazoa; phylum Mollusca; class Gastropoda; order Neogastropoda; family Muricidae; genus Stramonita; species Stramonita haemastoma. The sequence continues at coordinate 18,538,909 of CM060350.1, read as the reverse complement.
ATGGAATTTATATAGCGCTATATCTTGTAAAAATAAATCAAAGCGCTTGCACTTGACCCTCACAACAAAAAACCAATGACAATAAATAATTCTAGCAAATTCGAAAATAAAAATACATTATACTTTGCATTGATCAACATTGCAGCTGGTTCAGTTGTTTCAAGAATACACACAGTGCTCACCATTAGGACAAATAGATCTATAGATCTCTTGATATGTGCTTACAGAAAGATGGGTTACACTTGCAGTGAGCAAAATGGTGATGGGTGCTACAGCCCAGGGGTATTTGATTTCAGTCCCATGGGTCCAAGAGGTCTGGTTTTGAATCACAGCATCATTGTCTGGTGAATTAAAATTTAAGGGTGGGGATTTTTATGACGGTCTCCAAGGTCAACTTCCAAGTGCAGACCTGCCAGTGCCTTGATTCCCTTTGTGCATTTATACACATGTATGCAGAAAATCAAATTATGCACAATAAAGACCCTGTAATTCATGCCAGCATTCACCGATTCCATGGGTTTCGGACACACAAACATACCCAGCATAAAACCTGAACAATAAAATGAGCTGCTTTGATGTCAGAACGTGTTGGCTGAGGCCAGCAGGCAGACCTCCTGAAAAACTATATGATGCATATGAGAAGAACAGGCACTGACCACGCAAGCCAGTGTGGGAACCCTGAGAAGAGAAGAAAAGAGAAGAGAAGAGAAGAGAAGAGAAGAGAAGAGAAAAGAGAAGAGAAGAGAGAGGAGAGGAGAGGAGAGGAGAGGAGAGGAGAGGAGAGGAGAGGAGAGGAGAGGAGAGGAGGAGAAGAGAAGAGAAGAGAAGAGAAGAGAAGAGAAGAGAGGGAGGGGAGGGGAGGGGAGGGAAGGGGAGAGAAGAGAAGAGATGAGAAGAGAAAGGAAAGAACAAAAATGGTGAAAAAGAAAAACTACAGAACTTAACACTATTGTTGTATTCGGTATTGGAAAAAATCCCCCCCCCCCCCCCACCTCCTGGGAAATATAATTGATTAAATGCTCCAAAAGATAAGCATTCTCAGTGTTTGTGATAAATCATGTCCACAAAGCACAGAAACAAAACTGCTACGGCTTGAAAATAATGTATGCACTGCCATCAAGTATATTATTATATATGTATACATACATGTATGTATGTTGCATGCTTTATCTATTCATGAATTCATTCTTTATTTTGAGGATAATGAAACAAGCACTCGTGTGCTTTTTTACATAGATCTACTCTCTGTTTGCATGCGGTTTGTAAATTTTGTCATCTGCTTCTACCGGCATGCAGTGGCCTACTCTTCCAAATGGCGGGAGAGGTTTTTAAAATCTGCGCAAGATGTGCTGTGTATATATATATATATATCATAATAAAATTTGCACACTGAACCTTGACTTTTATGGTCTCAAAACTCTCATTCAAAGACTATGGGGGAATAGAGTAGGCACTAATGTTATTGTTAACTCCTGGGGAAAAATCCTCTAGAATGGGCGTAGGTCTAGATGGTGGCTTGAAAGTGGGCCTGAACCTGGGCTGTCACAACGCTCTAGTCTAACTACTAGAATAAATACATTATTAAACTGAAGAACATTCTACCAGGCTATTCGGTATTCCATCCCCCCTCGTGTGTGTGTGTGTGTGTGTGTGTGTGTGTGTGTGTGTGTGTGTGTGTGTGTGTGTGTGTGTGTGTGTACATTATTATTAATATTCTTTTATATATGGAGGATAATGGAATAACTTTATACACTCATGTTTTTTTTTATCTTTTTACATCCAGTCCCCATGTGTATGTGGTTTTGTAATGTTGTGTTTTTTTGTTTTTTTTTTGGGGGGGGAGGTAGTTGTACAATGTATGTATACATGTGTGTGTGTGTGTGTGTGTGTGTGTGTGTGTGTGTGTGTGTGTGTGTGTGTGTGTGTGTGTGTGTATGTACTGTTACTGAGAGACAAGGCAAGGCAAGGCAAGGCAAGGCAAGGCAAGGCAAAGTATTTTATTCGAGGATAATAGATAAGCACTCGTGTGCTTTTTTACATCCAATCCCCGCCCTTTTCAGGGATACATCAAATTGAGAAGATACTAAACAATAAACTTTACGCAATACCAAACAACATCCAAGAATAAGCACACTATACATGATAAAAAAAAAAAAAAAAGCACTCGATCAGAAAACAAAAATCTGAAGACACATTAAAGATTTTGATTATGGAAGAGAAGAAGGCGTTAATAGATAAAGAGCAAACAAGAGAACAAAATGAAATGAACAACTCAAAAAAAACCCAACACATCAATCCACCACCATCTGTCAAAAATTATACATGTGATATAAATCATACATTTTGATAAAAGGGAAAATTTTAAAAACTAATATCCTTATTTGAGGGGGGGGGGGGGGGAAGACATACTACCAGTAAAAATAAAATAAAATATAAATAAAATAAATCAGAATTATTATCATTATGGTTTTTTTTTTTACATAGAACATCCTAGATGTTTCAAAATAGGCAAAACATTTTTATCAATCGGATAATGTTTTACATACACTCACACTCACACACAGACACACACAGACAAACACACAGACACACACACATAGACACACACAGACACACACACATTCTCACACACACACATATATACACAGAAACATACACTCAATCACACAGACACACAGACACAGACACAGACACACACACTCACACACACGCATACACAAACACACACACAAACACACACACATATAGACACACATAGACACACACACACACACACAATTTTCACTGGTTCTCGCACATTTCATCAAAAAAACTTCATTCTAAGGAAATATATGCCTTGAATTCTGAGTGAAATCATAACCAAACGGAACACAAGAAGAATCTATCCTCTGTAAGGCACATATTTTTGGGACATATATACCCTAATATCTTATAATATCTTATCAATCTTCTGAGCACAATCATAAAATGTATGTTTCTAATTATATTTTAAGTGGTAGTGGACAAAATTATTCAGTGTTTTTAAAATTTTATTTATTTATTTATTTTACGATCATTAATTAAAATTTTACATGGAAATCATTACATTCATCACACGTAATTATCAAAAAGGGAGTACAAGATATGAACAGACATTTCTCAATATGGATGGTAAGAGAGTATGGATGGTAAGAGAGAGAGAGAGAGAGAGAGAGAGAGAGAGAGAGAGAGAGAGAGAGAGAGAGAGAGAGAGAGAGAGAGAGAGAGAGAGAGAGAGGCAAGGCAAAGTATTTGCAAGGCAAAGTATTTTATTCGAGGATAATAGATAAGCACTCGTGTGCTTTTTTACATCCAGTCCCCGCCCTTTTCAGGGATACATCAAGTTGAAAAGATACTAAACAATAAAAGAGAGAGAGAGAGAGAGAGAGAGAGAGAGATTTTATTTATTTATTTATTTATTTATTTATTCTTTTATATCGAGGATAACAGAATAAGCAATCATGTGCTTTTTTTCATCCGGTCCCCGTGTGTATGCAGTTTTGTAAATATTGTCATCTGTTCACACCGGCACACGATGGCCTACTCTTACGAAAAGCGGAACAGGATTTAACGTGTGCGCAAGATGTTCTGCGTGCATTCGCACACGGGGCCTCGGTTTAAAGTCTCATCCGAAGGACTTTTTTGGGGAGAGTGGAGTCAGCACTGATGTTAACTCCAGGAAGAAAATTTCCTCAACCGGACTCGAACCCGGGTCTTCAAATTGCCAGCGCAATGTTCTGACCACTAGGCTACCCGCCCGAGAGAGAGAGAGAGAGAGAGAGAGAGAGAGAGAGAGAGAGAGAGAGAGAGAGAGATTCTGCTACAGATAATCCAACTGACAAAGATACTATCCACCACATTCGACCTAACAAATCTAACAAAGAGTTCTTACCTAGCTTTTGCCACAAGTACAATATAATCATGAAACCAAAGAAAACTAGACAGGTCCACTTTCTAAACGCTTGCACTTTCAAAATTGCCGCCATCTTGGTTGCGACCAAACAAAATGAAAAACACTTAACATAATATATAAGTTTATGTTTAATTTACAAAGGGGTCAAATTATTCCAAACATATTTTTAAAAAAGATAAATTTTAAGCTTTACTAGAACATCGTTATCTAATAACAATACAATTTCATTATTATTTTCAGGGATTATTTTCCCTGGGAAGAGAGATTACTCAAAACGAGTCTCGTGACAAGCAGAAGTGAAAGTTGAGTCGCTTTCGTAAACTTCTGATTGTAAAGTAAACAACACCTTTTCAGCATGCCCGTGTCCATTTGACAATCATGGAATCAGACATCAAGGAAGAGGTAAATGTGCATTTAACATTTCAATTTCTTGTCTGGCATAAGATATTATCTCGACGAAAAAATCCACTCGACTTTGTTGACATAGAAAGCAGACGCGGGACCGGACGGTATTATGTTTACAGTTGAATGTAAACATTATCATCTTACCTCTGTTAGATACTTAAATAAATTATATTTATCTCTGAAATCGGACTGCAGCTACCTTATTCGTGGTTGCATGAGAAAAAAACCTCACCATTGGATCGGAGCTTAATCCGAGGAACGAGAAAAATGGGAAGAAATTTCACTAGTCAGTGTCACGTCAGAGATAGCATGCAATCTACCCGTATGACCATCATTTAGCAGTAAAATTTCCTATCAAGTTGAATGCACACACACACACACAGTAACACACACACACACACACACACACACACACACACACACACACAGTGACACACAGTGACACACACACAGTGACACACACACACACACACACACACACACACACACACACACACACACACACACACACACATATATACACACACACTCTCTCACACAGACACACACACACACACACAGACACACACACACACACACACACACACACACATACACACACTGTATTTGTGGTGATAAGATAACGAACAGTCATATTCTTCTTTGTGGATATCTAAAACCACTTTTACCTGTTGTGCCTAATCTATCACTGGATCAGTTGTTGTCTGAACCATCGCGTTTGTTGGACATTGTGTTAGCACTAATAAGTAGTCCGATAATTCATTATTTATAGTTTGTTAAAGTTAGCTTTATATTTTAACTTTGTTATCTGGCATTGGTTTCAGCTATTGTTCAATTTTTCTTGTTCAGGGTTTTTTTGTTTTTTGTTTTGGTCTAAAATCACTTGATGTGAATTGACGTTAAACTGAAGAACACACACACACACACACACACACACACACACACACACACACACACACACACACACACACACGGATGGGATAGCCTGGTGGTTAGATTGATTCACTCATGATCTGCTGCACACAGAACATCTTGCACATGTATTAAAACCAGTTCTGCCTCTCGGAAGAGT
>CM060350.1:18518501-18528501 GCA_030674155.1 Stramonita haemastoma | reverse complement strand
TTCCCCGGTGAGAGGGGAGGGGGGAAGGGGAGAGGAGGGAGAGTGATGGTGGTGGGTGACATTGTCATTTGTGTGGTTTATTTTTTTAATTCTTTTATATCGAGGATAATGGGATAAGCACTCTTGTGCTTTTTTTACAACAACAAAAAAACCCAGCATGCACACAGATGTCGTGTTTAGACACCATCCCTGAGGGAAAAAAAAAAAATGGGTAGGCGCTGCACTTGTGGCGACGCGCTCTCCCTGGGGAGAGAGTAGCCCGAATTTCACGCAGAGAAATCTGCTGTGACATAAAATAAAGTGGTATAAAATAAAATAAATAAATCCAGTCCCCCGTGTGTATGCAGTTTTGTAAATCTTTTCATCTGTTCCCACCGGCACAGGATGGCCTACTCTTACGAAAAGCGGAACAGGATTTAACGTGTGCGCAAGATGTTTCTGCGTGCGTTCACACACGGGGCCTCGGTTTATAGTCTCATTCGAAAGATAGAGGAGAGAGGATGATTGTAGTGACATTGTGTGGTAATGGAGTGAGAGTAGTGTGAGTGTGAGGATGAGAATGGAAGGAAGATGCTGATGTTGACGCATGTTTATCTTGCTTTGTTTTGTTTTGCTTTATTCTTTTTTTAAAAAATATTTATTTGTTCGCTTGCGTGTTAAAAGATTCAGTTTTATCATCCGTTCCCACCGGCACACAAAGGCCTACTCTTCCAAAAGGCGGAAGAGGTTTTAACATGTGCGCAAGACGTTCTGCATACGTTTGCACACCTGACCTCTATATATATATATATATAGTCTCATCTGAAGGACTTTTGGGGGGGAGCGGATCAGCACTGATGTTAACTCCTGGGGAAAACATCTCCTTGATCGGGATTCGAACCAGGATTGGCAGATCACGAGCAAAAAGCGCAAGTGCTCTAACCACCAGGCTATCCTGTTTGCAGGAAACACATGACTGTGTTTGTGTTGTTGTTTTCAGATGAAGTACGTGTGTTTCGGGAATGCCCGGAGGATGTGATTCATTTTTTGGTGCTGACGGACGTGTCGGGCAACAAGACCTATGCCACCTGTATCACCTTTCATAAGCCTTACATCATTGAAAAGGTGTGTGTGTGTGTGTGTGTGTGTGTGTGTGTGTGTGTGTGTGTGTGTGTGTGTGTGTGTGTGTGAGAGAGAGACAGAGAGAGACAGAGAGAGACAGAGAGAGACAGAGGTAGATAGGAAGAGAGTGAGTGAGTGAGTGAGTGAGTGATGAGTGAGTGAGTGAGTGTGTGTGTGTGTGTGTGTGTGTGTGTGTGTGTGTGTGTGTGTGTGTGTGTGTGTGTGTGTTTAGATTCAGGTGTATTAACCATTCTTTGCTGATAAAAACAGGATGAGTTAATGGCATTCAACGCGAAAATCGTCTTGGTAAACAATGTAACATGAAAGCGATAGGAGATGAGTTTCACTTTATAATGGAATGTCCAAAGTTTTCAGAACTTCAGAAGAATGTCATACCTCAGGAATATCTCTATCCAAAATCCATGTTCACATTTTGTAATTTGTTCTCTTCTGACAAAACATACTTTATTAAAACTTTGAAAATTTCTAGTTAAGAGTAAGGTTGCATGACATTGATGAAAAGGTTGACTGTATTTCTATTTCTGTGAAATTTTGTCTTGTAAACATATTTTGTTAATGCAAATTATATATATGTTCAGTTGATTTTGTTTACTGAAATCCTCCATGCCCCAAGAGGGGTCAATGGCAAATTAAATCTTGAAATCTTGTGTGTGTGTGTGTGTGTGTGTGTGTGTGTGTGTGTGTGTGTGTGTGTGTGTGTGTGTGTGTGTGTGTGTGTGTATGTGTGTGTGTGTGTTGTGTGTTGTGTGTGTGTGTGTGTGTGTGTGTGTGTGTGTGTGTGTGTGTGTGTGTGTGTGTGTGTGTATCACCTTCCGTAAACTGTGAGCCATGTATGTTTCAGACATGAGCCATGTGTGTTTCAGACATGAGCCATGTGTGTTTCAGACATGAGCCATGTGTGTTTAAAACGTGATCTCTGTGTGTTTCAGACATGATCCCTGTGTGTTTCAGACATGATCCCTGAATGTTTCAGACATGATCCCTGTGTGTTTCAACTGTTTGTTTCAGCCATGATCCCTGTGTGTTTCAGACATGATCCCTGCATGTTTCAGACATGTTCCCTGCATGTTTCAGCCATGATCCCTGTGTGTTTCAGACATGATCCCTGCATGTTTCAGACATGATCCCTGTGTGTTTCAGATGTGATCCCTGTGTGTTTCAGACGTGATCCCTGTATGTTTCAGATGTGTGTTTCAGACATGATCCCTGTGTGTTTCAGATGTGTGTTTCAGACATATTCCCTGCTTGTTTCAGACATGATCCCTGTGTGTTTCAGATGTGTGTTTCAGACATGATCCCTGTGTGTTTCAGACGTGATCCCTGTATGTTTCAGATGTGTGTTTCAGACATGATCCCTGTATGTTTCAGATGTGTGTTTCAGACATGATCCCTGTGTGTTTCAGGTGTGTGTTTCAGACATATTCCCTGTGTGTTTCAGACATGATCCCTGTGTGTTTCAGACACGATCCCTGTGTGTTTCAGACATGATCCCTGCATGTTTCAGACGTGATCCTTGTGTGTTTCAGACATGATCCCTGCATGTTTCAGACATGATCCCTGCATGTTTCAAACGTGATCCCTGCGTGTTTCAGACATGATCCCTGCATGTTTCAGACACGATCCCTGAGTGTTTCAGACATGATCCATGCGTGTTTCAGCCACGATCCCTGAGTGTTTCAGACATGATCCCTGCATGTTTCAGACACGATCCCTGAGTGTTTCAGACATGATCCCTGCGTGTTTCAGCCATGATCCCTGTGTGTTTCAGAGCTACAAGGGAGGCCTGGTGTTCACGCTGGACCTGCAGCCCTCAGAGCTGCAGCTGAACCAGGTGCGGTGCTTCTTCCCCCAGTGCTGTGTGGTCGTGTCCAAGCACCCTTACTTCTACGCCATGAAGGAGATTCTCTCTTGGTGAGTCCCCTGTTTCTGCTACTGCTTTTTTTCTACTTCTGTTGTTGTTTCTGCTTCTTCTGTTCCTGTTTTTTGTTCTGTTTCTGTTTCTTGTTCTGTTTCTGCTTCTGTTTCTGCTCATGCCTCTGTGCTTCTGTTTCTGCTTCTGTTTCTGCTCATGCCTCTGTGCTTCTGTTTCTGCTTCTGTTTCTGCTCATGCCTCTGTGCTTCTGTTTCTGCTTCTGTTTCTGCTCATGCCTCTGTGCTTCTGTTTCTGCTTCTGTTTCTGCTCATGCCTCTGTGCTTCTGTTTCTGCTTCTGTTTCTGCTTCTGTTTCTGCTCATGCCTCTGTTTGTGCTTTTGTTCCTGCTTCTGTTTCTGCTTCTGTTCCTGTTCCTGCTTCTGTTTCTGTTTCTGCTTCTTTTGTTTCTTTTTCTACTTCTGTTTCTCTTCATGCTTCTGTTTCTGCTCATGCTTCTGTTTCTGTTCCTGGTTCTGTTTCTGCTTCTGTTCCTGCTTCTATCCATGCTTCTGTTTCTGCTTCTGTTTCTGCTCATGTTTATGTTCCTATTTTTGTTTCCGGTTCTGTTTCCGCTTCTGTCTCCATTTCTGCTCCTGCTTCTGCTCCTCAAGTCCTCGAAATGAGACTGCAAACCAAGGTGTATATATATATATATATATGTATATATATATATATATATATATATATATATATATATATATATATATATATATATATATATATATATATACTCTGCATGCGTTCATATATATGTCTTCTGGAGACAAGGTAAAGAAAGGTAAAGGTGTCCCATAACCTGTGTGGTCGTAGGGAACGAGGCATCAGAGACCTCAGCTTCTCTAGGGGCCAGCATATTGAGGGCAGCGCCCATCTCCTCTCCCTCGCTGCTTTACCTTCCCTAACCCTAAAGAGGGCAGGTACCCATTTACAGCTGGGTGAACTGGAGGATTGCACTTAAGCCAAGGCAAGCAAACTGTCACCCATCCAATTGGTAACCACGCTCCATGCTGCTTAACATTCACTGGGGGAAAGCGAGTGCTCTGACCACCGAGCTATTTTTTAATTATTTATTTTTTATCACTTTATGTCACAGCAGATTTCTCTGCGTGAAATTCGGGCTGCTCTCTCTCCCCGGAGAGACCATGTCGCCACAAGTGCAGCGCCTACCCATTTTTTTTTTTCCCCTCAGGGATGGTGTCTAAACATGACACCTGTGTGCATGCTGTTTATGAGCTATCCTGTCCCCCCCCCCCCCCCCCCCCCCCTGGAGACAAGACAAGTGATATTTAATTTTTTGTTGTTGTTTCAGCATGATCGGTCATGTGGCCAGGGACCTGGAAGAGATGTACACTTTCGTCAAAGATTTCACCTACACCATGACCATGGCTCCAGCGCCACCTGCTGGCAACGTCATTGTGGTGAGTTGTTCTCTTTGTCTGCTCACTGTCATGGTAGGTTGTCTCCTCTTTTGGGGGAGTTGAGAAGACTTTTCCTGATTGTTGTTTTGTTTTTGTTATTTGTTGTGTTTTTTGTGTTGTTTTTTTTCTAGGAAGATATATTAATATTTCACTCAACTCCAAGATCAGACTAATGCCGCTCCCTTGTCATGTCCATATTCCTGTATGCCTGTGAATTGTGGACCCTGACCGCTGATTTGGAGAGAAGAGCACAGGTGGTAGAGATGAGATGCTTCAGGAGACTCAGATATGTTATAACACACAGATATGTTATAAAATATTAACACACAGATATGTTTATATACAACACAGCAGACATGTTATATAACAACACATTCAGAGATAGTGTGTACAACCGTGTTATTATACACACAACATGTTATATACATAACAACACACATATTTCAGGAGACGAGCATGTACAACCTTGTGTATACATAACAACATACAAATTTCAGGATGAGTGTCTACAACCTGTGTTATATATAACACACAGATATAATACAATACACAGAATGTCATATACATAACAACATACATATTTCAGGAGATGAGCTGTACAACCTATAGGTGATCCTGTATCCTACACATAGATATGTTATATACAACACACAGAACTGTTATATAATAATAACACACATATTTCAGGAGTAGCATGTACAACCTATGATATGTACAAACAAGATATAAACACACAGATATGTTATACATAACAACACACAGACATGTTATATACATAACAACACACACTTTCAGAGTATGAGTGTCTACATCCTATCAGTCATCCTGTACCCTGCACACAGATATGTTATAACACACAAACATGTTATATCATAACAACACACAGACATTATATAACAACATACATCCTTTCAGGAGATGAGTTGTACAACCTGATCATGATCCTGTATCCATACATAGATATGTATATTATAAACACACAGACATGTTATATACATAACAAACACACATATTTCAGGAGATGAGCGTGTACAACCTTCATGTTTGTACCTGCTGATTTATAATACAGATATGTTATATACAAACACACAGATATTGAAATATATAACACACAACATGTTATTATACACACACAGACATGTTATTTATACAACACACAGACCATGTTATATACATTAACAAGCATACTTTCAGGAGAGACACGTACAACCTGTGTTTATACATAACAACACACACATTTCAGGAGATGAGGTGTATAACCTATGTTATATATAACACAGACATGTTTATACACATAACAACACCATATTTCAGGAGATGAACGTGTACAACCTATGTTATGTATAACACACAGACATTTATTTATACATAACAACACACATATTTCAGGAGATGAGCATGTACAACCTATCAGTCATCCTGTACCTACACACAGATATGTTATATACAACACACCGACATGTTATTTATACATAACAACAACCATATTTCAGGAAATGAGTGTCAACAACCTATCAGTCATCCTGTACCCTGCGGAGTTTCCTGAAAAGCCGGTGAACGACATTCCTCTCCACCTGGTGTTCCTGTGTTTCCATGCCGACGATGTTCTGCGCATCTTCTCTGCCGTGCTGATGGAACAGAGACTGGTCTTTGTGTCCAGCAACTATGCTCTGCTGACTACCATTATGGAGGTGAGTTGAGGGGGGGGGGGTAGTTTGGGGGGGGGGGGGAGTGGGGGGAGGATGGGTTTGTGTGTGGGGGGGAGGGGGTAGTGGGGGGGGGAGTGGGGTGGTTGCGTTTTTTTCATCTTTACACGGGGGGAAAAAAAATTGGAAATTCGATTTTGAAATAACAAATTGTCGTATAACTCACCCAAGTGAGTTACAACCAACTGGAACTTCAGTGTTTACTACAGCATACACACTTAGCACACTACGGTGGCACAGTGCCACTATGGAGGTGCATACTGATACTAAAACATAGCATGTATAGGTTTTGCTGGGAGCCCACGCACACACATCTCACACAGCCGCCATCTTCTTCTCTCCACACACACACACACACACACACAACAAACAAACAACCCCCCCACCGTTATCCATCATGTCTGTAGATTGCAGGCCTTCCTGTACTTCATCCTGAATAAATAGATAAATAAACAAACAAACAAAATAAACACCTTTAGGGGGACGGATAGCCTAGTGGTCAGAACATTGCGCTGGCAATTTGAAGACCCGGGTTCGAGTCCGGTGGAGGAGATTTTTTCTCTTGGAGTTAACATCAGTGCTGACTCCACTCTTCCCAAAAGTCCTTCAGATGAGACTGTAAACCGAGGCCCCGTGTGCGAACGCATGCAGAACATCTTGCGCACACGTTAATCCTGTTCCGCTTTTCGTAAGAGTAGGCCATTGTGTGCCAGTGGGAACAGATGACATTGACAAAACTGCATACACACGGGACTGGATGTAAAAAAAGCACAAGAGCGCTTATTCCATTATCCTCAATATAAAAGAACAAATCAAATCAAACATAAAAGAATAAATCAAATCAAATATAAAAGAGTAAATCAAAAAGAATAAATCAAATAGCCATCGTGTCTGCGGTGTACAGGCGTTTCTGTACTTTATCCTGAATAAATAGATAAACAAACAAAAGATAAAACAAATAACTAAAAAAAAACCCCCACCTTTATCCATGGTGTCTGTGGATTGCAGGCATTCCTGTTCCTCATCCTGAATAAATAGGTAAATAAACAGATAAGCAAATGAACGAATGAATAAATAGATAAACAAACAAATAAATAAAAAACCAACCAACCAAAAAATACCTTTATCCATGGTGTCTGTGGATTGCAGGCATTCCTGTACTTCATCCTGAATAAATAGATAAACAAACAGATAAATAATAAACATTATATACATAAACAAACAAATAAATAAATAGATAAACAAATAAGCAAACAAATAAACAAATGAATAATAAACAAATACTTTTATCCATCATGTCTGTGGTGTGCAGGCATTCCTGTACTTCTCCCTGAATAAATGAATGAATAGATAGATGAATGAATAAATAAATAACAAATAAATGAACAGATAAACAAATAAATAAACAGATAAATAAAGGAATAAACAAATAAATAAAAGAATAAACAAACAAAAAATAAATAAACAATAAAAAACAAATAAAGGAACAAATAAAAAACGAACCCAAAACAACAACCAACCAACCAACCAAACAAAACCCCACCATTATCCATCGGGTCTGTGGTTTGCAGGCATTCCTGTACTTCACCCTGAATAAATGAATGAATAAATAATGAAACATTGTATACATAAATGAATAAACAAACAAATGAACAAACAAATGAACACGAAAACAAACAAACAAAACCTCCACCTTTATCCATGGTGTCTGCGGTGTACAGGCGTTCCTGTACTTCATCCTGCCGTTCCGGTGGCGCTACACCTACGTGCCCATCCTCTCCGCCTCCTCTCTGGAACTGCTGGAGGCTCCGGGCACCTTCATGATGGGCTGCCACTCCAGACACCTGGAGGTCGTCCAACAGGTGAGTGTGTCTGTCTGTCTACCTGTGTGTGTGTGTGTGTGTGTGTGTGTGTGTGTGTGTGTGTGTGTGTGTGTCTTGTCGGTGTGTCTGTGTCTCTGTGTGTCTGTCTGTCTGTCGGTCTGTCTGTCTGTCTGTCTGTCAGCCTGTCTGTCGATCTGTGTCGGTCTGTCTGTCTGTCTGTCTGTCAGCGGTCTACCTGTGTCTGTCTGTCTGTCTGTCTGTCTGTCTGTCTGTCTGTCTGTCTGTCAGTGGCCTACCTGTCTGTCTGTCTGTCTGTTTTTCAGTGGCCTACCTGTCTGTCTGTCTGTCTGTCCTGTCTGTGTGTCTGTCACGGCCTACCTGTCTGTCTGTCTGTCTGTCTGTCTGTAGTCTGTATGTATGTATGTATGTTATGTGTGTATATATGTATGTGTGTATGTATGTATGTATGTATGTATGTATGTATGTATGTATGTATGTATGAATGTATGAATGTATGTATGTATGTATGTATGTATGTATGTATGTATGTATGTATGTATGTAATAAAAATGTAGAGGTGAATGTGGATGAGGGCACAATCCAGAATATTGTATGTTGACTGACAATGAAACAAACTGGCTGTAGCGAGTCTGCGCTCTATATCTACTCTATCCTACTCACAGATTGATGGCCTGGTGGTGGTAGATGTAGATGAGGGCACGCTCCAAAATGTTGACTGGTAGAACATGAAACGAACAGGCTGGCTGTAGCAAGTCTGCGTTCTATATCTATTCTATCCACAGATTGACGGCCTCATGGTCATGGGTGTGGATGAAGCCACAATCCAAAGCATTGACCATTGACTTACAGAGATCTATATAAACACCCTGAAACAAATAAACAGGCTGGCTATAGCAAGTCTGCATTCTATTGAATTGACAGATTGACGATCTTGTGATGTTAGATGTAGACGAAGCCATGATCCAAAAGGTTAACCGTTGACTTACAGAGCTCTGTACAAACACCATGAAACAAAACAGGCTGGCTATAGCGAGTCTGCGGTTCTATATCTATATATACTCTACCCACAGATTGATGGGCTGGTGGTGGTGGACATAGACGAAGGCATAATCCAAAATATTGTATGTTGACTGACAACGAACAAACTGGCTATAGCAAGATGAAGCCACTTTCCAAATATTGACTGGCAGACCATGAAACATACAGGCTGGCTATAGCGAGTCTGCAGTTCTACTCTATCCACAGATTGATGCCCTCATGATGTTAGATGTAAACGAAGCCATGATCCAAAATGTTAACCGTTAACTTACAAAGCTCTATACAAACCCCATGAAACAAAGAAACAAACTGGCTATAGCGAGTCTGCAGTTCTACTCTACTCTACTGACAGATTGACGGGCTGGTGGTGTTAGATGATGAGGCTGGTGGTGGTGGATGTAGATGAGGGCACGCTCCAAAATATTGTATAGGTTGGCTATAGCAAGTCTGCATTCTATATGATCTACTCTACTCACAGATTGACGGGCTGGTGGTGGTGGATGTAGACAAAGGAACAATCCAAAATATTGTATGTTGACTGACAACAAAACAGGCTGGCTGTAGCAAGTCTGCATTCTATATCTATTCTAGTCACAGAAAGATGACCTTGTGGTACATGTAGACGAAGCCATGATCCAAAGCATTAACCGTTAACTTACAGAGCTCTATATAAAACACCATGAAACGAAGAAACATGCTGGCTATAGCGAGTCTGCATTCTACATCTACTCTACTCCGACAGATTGACGGGCTGGTGGTGGTGGACGTAGACGAGGGCACGATCCACGTGAACTCGGAGAGCTCCACAGAGCAGCGGCGGAGCAGCGTGACCAACTTCCTGGACGTGCAGACCATCCCCGATATCCCTCAGGCCTCCGCCTCCTTCTTCAAGAAAATCTGCAAACGCGTCAAGTTCCAGCTGGAGTTGTCCGACGTGAAACGGTGAGAAGGTGGTGATGG
>CM060350.1:18506001-18513501 GCA_030674155.1 Stramonita haemastoma | reverse complement strand
TGACATTCAGTTCAATTTTTCGTCAAACTGGGAAGAAAGGGCAAGGCTGGGTACGAACCCAGAACCTCACGGTTTACTTGTTGGCAGGCGAATGTCTTAACCATCCTGCCACCTTCCTTCCTAAAGACACGATGCTGATTTTTCACCTGCTGTATTTCCCCAGGCAGCCGCCGCTGTAGTCTAGTGGTTAGGGCGTTGGACTCGTAATCTAAAGGTTGCGGGTTCCATCCCAGCTTTCGGCTATGGCGTTGTGCCCTTGGAAAAGGCACTTTACGGCTATTTTCTCACCCCACCCAGGTGTAAAAGGGTACCAACCTTGTGTTGGGGGTTAACCCTGGCGTCCTATCCAGGGGGGAGTCTATGACTCTCAGTCGCTTAACGCCACAGAAACCGGGATATGCACCGGCCTGATGAACCTTAGGCTCGGGACAGACTTTAAAGGCAAACGTCTTAACCATCCTGCCACCTTCCTTCCTGAAGACACGATGCTGATTTTTCACCTGTATTTCCCCAGGCAGCACCGGCGGCCGTTGCGGAAGCAGGTGTCCATCTCCACGTTTTCCTCGACTTTCTCCCAGCGGGACCTGCAGGTGTTCCGACTGCCCACGCTCAACGACCCCAAGATGTACGTCAAGAACGCCATCGTGCAGCTGAGCAAAGCTCTGGAGGTATGTCGATGTTCACCCTCTGTGTCCTGATCCCAGATTTGCTGGGATTGAATAATTACCCCCCCCTATGTTCCGATCCCGGATTTGCCGGGTTGGAATAATTATCCCCACTAAGTCCTGATCCGGGATTTGCCAGGATTGAATAATTACCCCCCCCCCCCCTAAGTCCTGATCCGGGATTTGCCGGGATTGAATAATTACTCCCCCCCCCCCCCCTAAGTCCCCTAGATTTTGCATTCCATCATGAAATCAGGTCAGGCACACATGCTCGCTCGCCTTTTCCTCCTTCTACGTACATACCAGCAGCTATAATTGCTTCCAGACTCTCAGCAGGGTTTGTACCTCTAGCCTGATAGAGTTTTGACATGTGGTAGCAATTAGTGATGGTCACAGCGTGATGAAAAAGTACAGTGTGTAAATCCTGGCAAATCCCGGTTCAGGATTTAGGGGGGGGCAATTATTCAATCCTGGCTAATTCTGGTTCAGGACTTAGAGGGTTAAATTAAACCTGGTTTGTGTTGTCGGTGGTGTTGCACGTGCCAGAATTTGTCCTTCCCCTTCATCTGTCCTCCAGTCCCCCTTCAGTCGTGTCCATGACTAAACCGCCACACGTCCACAAAGCTGAAACTTCCTCCTTCGCCCTTACTGTGTGCCTGTGGCACAGAAAACCAGACAGGCGAGCACATCCTTCAGAGGTGTACGCTATTCAGCGACCTGAGGAAGATTGTAGGGCTGATGGAGATAACCCTGCAGACCCAAGCTGTATGGCTCATGAGAGGAGCTGGAAAGGACATACACGCCATTATTTTTGCCAGACACGGCTGACGGTGTAAAAAGCGAATGAGAGGAGAAGAAGAAGTCTTGTCTACCACTGGGGCACCACCAAAGATGTTCTCCATTTGTCTTCATGAAAGAATAAAGTGTATTGTAGTGTATTGTATTGTGTATTTATTGTATTGTATTGTACTGTAGTGTATTGTATACCACTTTATGTCACGTCACAATTCTCTGCGTGAAATTCAGGCTACTCTCCCTGGGGAGAGCGTGTTGCCACAAGAGTAACGCCCTACCCATTATTTATTAATTTTTTAAAAAATATCTTTTTCTGTCTGCTTGTGTATTTGTTTCTCTATCAGAGTGGCTTTTTTTGTACGGAATATTGCCAGCGACAACTCTCTTGTTGCTGTGGGTTCTTTTACGTGCACTAAATGTGTGTTGCTCATGGGATCTTGATTTATCGTCTCATCCGAAAGACTAGCATCCAGACTACTCACTCACGGTGTAGTGGATGGGGGAGAAGTTTCAGTCACAAATTGAACAGGACCAAACCACCACGCATTTCAAAGCCAGACTTTTTGAGTTTCTAGGCAGGTGTGTTACCTCTATGACATCGATTGATTCACAGTCAGGTGCGTTACTTCTAGGACACTGATTGATCAATAATCAGGTGTGTTACCTTTAGGACACTGATTGATCAACAATCAGGTGTGTTACCTCTAGGACACCAATAAATTCGTATTCAGGTGCGTTATCTCTAGACCACTGATTGATTAACAATCAGGTGTGTTACCTCTAGACCACCAATCAACCCACAATCAGGTGTGTGTTACCTCTAGGACACCAATCCATCCATAATCAGGTGTGTTACCTCTAGGACACCAATCCATCCATAATCAGGTGTGTTACCTCTAGACCACCTACCAATCCACAATCAGGTGTGTGTTACCTCTAGGATACCAATCTATCCACAATCAGGTGTGTTACCTCTAGGATACCGATCTATCCATAATCAGGTGTGTTACCTCTAGACCACCAATCAACCCCACAATCAGGTATGTGTTACCTCTAGGACACCAATCCACAATCAGGTATGTGTTACCTCTAGGACACCAATCCACAATCAGGTATGTGTTACCTCTAGGACGCCAATCAACCCCACAATCAGGTATGTGTTACCTCTAGGACACCAATCCACAATCAGGTATGTGTTACCTCTAGGACACCAATCAACCCCACAATCAGGTATGTGTTACCTCTAGGACACCAATCCACAATCAGGTATGTGTTACCTCTAGGACACCAATCAACCCCACAATCAGGTATGTGTTACCTCTAGGACACCAATCCACAATCAGGTATGTGTTACCTCTAGGACACCAATCAACCCCACAATCAGGTATGTGTTACCTCTAGGACACCAATCCACAATCAGGTATGTGTTACCTCTAGGACACCAATCAATCAACAATCAGGTGTGTTACCTCTAGGATACTGACCAATCCACAATCAGGTATGTGTTACCTCTAGGACACCAATCAATCAACAATCAGGTGTGTTACCTCTAGACCACCGACCAATCCACAATCAGGTATGTTACCTCTAGACCACCGACCAATCCACAGTCAGGTGTGTTACCTTAGGACACTAACTGTTCCACAATCAGGTGTGTTACCTCTAGGACACCAATCAATCCACAATCAGGTGTGTTACCTCTAGACCACCGATCCATCCCACAATCCTGTAGTAGTGCTGAAGTGAACTGAACCTTCCTGTCACGCTGTTTCAGCAATGCCGGGACCCCATGGTTCGAGCCAACTACCTGTACCTGCGAGGTGTGTTCTATGCCGCCCAGCTGTCCACCATGAAGGCCCTGGACGATCTCCTCTCCATCCAGTCTGCCTACTCTCGCCTCCTGCCCATCCCGTAAGGAAAGGGCAGACACCTGTAGCTTACCCCCCCCCCACCCCCCAGCCTGTCCAGTAAGGAAAAGGCAGACACCTGTAGCTTACCCCCCCCCCTCCTTAACTGCCAGTCCAGTAAAGAAAAGGCAGACACCTGTAGCTTACCCCCCCCCCCCTCTAACGCAGCTGTTCAGTAAGGAAAAGGCAGAAACCTGTAGCTTACCCCCCCCCCCTCCTTAACTGCCAGTCCAGTAAGAAAAGGACAGACACCTGTAGCTTACCCCCCCCCCCCTCCTTAACTGCCTGTCCAGTAAGGAAAAGGCAGACACCTGTAGCTTACCCCCCCCCCCCCCTTAACTGCCTGTTCAGTAAGGAAAAGGCAGACACCTGTAGCTTACCTTGCCCCCCCTCTAACTGCCAGTCAGTAAGGAAAGCAGACACCTGTAGCTTACCCCCCCCCCCCTCCACGCCTGTTCCAGTAAGGAAAAGGCAGACACCTGTAGCTTACCCCCCCCCCCCCTTAACTGCCTGTTCAGTAAGGAAAAGGCAGACACCTGTAGCTTACCCCCCCCCCCTCCCTTAACTGCCTGTTCAGTAAGGACAGACACCTGTAGCTTACCCCCCCCCCCCCCCTTAACTGCCTGTTAGTAAGGAAAGCAGACACCTGTAGCTTCCCCCCCCCCCCCCCCCTTAACTACCTGTTCAGTAAGGAACAGACACCTGTAGCTTACCCCCCCCCCCCCCTTAACTACCTGTTCAGTAAGGCAGACACCTGTAGCTTACCCCACCCCCCCCCTTAACTACCTGTTCAGTAAGGGCAGATCCCTGTGGGGATGCTAGGGGCTCTGTCAGTATAAATAGCATCCCCCCTTCTGGAAATTCTGCGCAAAATATTTCCACCTCTCTCTGTTTGTTGTTGTGTGTGTGTGTGTGTGTGTGTGTGTGTGTGTGTGTGTGTGTGTGTGTGTGTGTGTGTGTGTGTGTGTCCGTGCCTGCTGTCTGTCTGGCTGCTGGCTGGCTGGCTCTCTATTCTGTCCCGTCTGTCTCTCTCTCTGTGTCTCTGTCTGTCTCTCTTTTTCTCTCGTTTCTCTCTCTCTCTCTCTCTCCTTACCTTTCTATCATCTCTCTTGCTTATTTTCTGCCTTCCCAGTCCACTCTCCTGCCTTTTTTTTAAGCTAATCTTACCCCCTTCAAAAATCTGTTTTTCAATATGACTTTTGCCTGTTTCTGTTTTTGTTCTTGTGGCCAGGTAGGGATTCTTAGACACTGGGACGGGCACAGGATGTCCATTCTGCTGTGTTATTTGCACATGTGGCACTTGCACTAGGCACTTGGCCTAGGCATTTTTTTTAAAACTTTAAAACGTTTGTTATCTTTTTAAAAAAAAAGTTTTTTAAACACAAATCTAGGATGATAGATTAAGGAGGATGGCTGGCATCTTCAGCACAGCCTGGTTTATTTGCCTTAAGAAATGAAATATTTGAGTATTGTGTCTTTGTCACGCTGTGTTCAGATTGTGTCAAGTGTTCAGATTGTGTTGATGGTTCAGATGTGTCGATGTGTTCAGATTGTGTCGATGTGTTCAGATTGTGTCGATGTGTTCAGATTGTGTCGATTGATGTGTTCAGATTGTGTCGATGTGTTCAGATGTGTCGATGTGTTCAGATTGTGTTGTGTGTTCAGATTGTGTCGTTGTGTTCAGATTGTGTCGATGTGTTCAGATTGTGTCGATGGTTCAGTTGTGTCGATGTGTTCAGATTGTGTCGATGTGTTCAGATTGAGTCGATGGTTCAGGTTGGTCGAGATCTTCTGAGCCTGCTGGCGGAGGGAGAAAGGGAGGAAATTCTGCGTCGCAAGGGAGTGAACCACATCCAGGAGTTGGTGCGCAACAGCGAACACTCGACGGGACGACGAGGCTTTGTGGTGGACAAAGCCACCATCCCTGCCAACGACATGAGTCAGTAGAGTTGTTAGTTAGTTAGTGACATGAGTTTGTGTGGCAGTTTGTTAATGACATGAGTTTGTGTGGTAGTTTGTTTGTTAGCCAGTTAGTCAGTCAACGACATGAGTTAGTGTGGTTGTTTGTTAGTCAGTTTGTTTGTTTGTTTGTTTGTTTGATAAGTAGTTTGTTAGTCAGTCAGCCAGTCAGGTAGTTAGTCAGTTTATTTGTTTGTTTGTTTGATTGTTTGTTAGTTTGTAAGTCAGTCAGTCAGTCAGTTAGATAGTCAGTTGACTAGTTTGTTTGTTTGTATAGTTTGTTAGTCAGTCAGTCAGTCCCGTCAGTCAGTTAGATAGTCAGTTCACTTGTTTGTTTGTTGTTAGTTTGTAGTCAGTCGTTAGATAGTCAGTTCACTTGTTTGTTTGTTTGTTAGTTTGTAAGTCAGTCAGTCACAGTCAGTTAGATAGTCAGTTCACTTGTTTGTTTGTTTGTTTGTTTGTTAGTTATGTAAGTCAGTCAGGTAGTCAGTGTAGATAGTCAGTTCACTTGTTTGTTTGTTTGTTTGTTTGTTAGTTTGTAAGTCAGTCAGTCAGTCAGTTAGATAGTCAGTTCACTTGTTTGTTTGTTTGTTTGTTTGTTAGTTTGTTAGTCAGTCAGTCAGTCAGTCAGTCAGTTAGATAGTCAGTTCACTTGTTTGTTTGTTTGTAAGTCAGTCAGTTAGATAGTCAGTTCACTTGTTTGTTTGTTTGTTTGTTAGTTTGTAAGTCAGTCAGTCAGTCAGTCAGTTAGATAGTCAGTTCACTTGTTTGTTTGTTTGTTTGTTTGTTAGTTTGTAAGTCAGTCAGGCAGTCAGTTAGATAGTCAGTTCACTTGTTTGTTTGTTTGTTTGTTTGTTTGTTAGTTTGTAAGTCAGTCAGGCAGTCAGTTAGATAGTCAGTTCACTTGTTTGTTTGTTTGTTTGTTTGTTTGTTTGTTAGTTTGTAAGTCAGTCAGGCAGTCAGTTAGATAGTCAGTTCACTTGTTTGTTTGTTTGTTTGTTAGTTTGTAAGTCATTCAGTCAGTCAGTCAGTTAGATAGTCAGTTCACTTGTTTGTTTGTTTGTTTGTTAGTTTGTAAGTCAGTCAGTCAGTTAGATAGTCAGTTCACTTGTTTGTTTGTTTGTTTGTTAGTTTGTAAGTCAGTCAGTTAGATAGTCAGTTCTCTTGTTTGTTTGTTTGTTAGTTTGTAAGTCAGTCAGTCAGTCAGTCAGTCAGTCAGTTAGATAGTGAGTTCACTTGTTTGTTTGTTTGTTAGTTTTGTAAGTCAGTCAGATAGTCAGTCAGTTAGTTACGTCATGAGTTTGTTTGAGAGTGTGTGTGTGTGTGTGTGTGTGTGTGTGTGTGTGTGTGTGTGTGTGTGTGTGTGTGTGTGCGCCTGCCATGTGCATGCGTGCTCATGCACACATGTGTACTACATACATACATGCGCATGTGTGTGACTGTGTTCAGCTCTGGAGGATTTTGTGAAGACGGTGTCGCTGCTGGACATGGTGACAGACTACGACACAATACAGCGTCTCTTCCACGCCCTCAGCACCCCGATAAACCTGCCTGTGAGTCTGTCTTACTGTGGTACTCTGTGCTGTGCTGTGCTGTGCTGTGCTGTGCTCTGTTGTGTTACTCTGTGCTGTGCTGTGCTGTGTGACTCAATACAGCGTCTGTTCCATGCCCTCAGCCACCCCGATAAACCCGCATGTGAGTTTGTCTTACTGTGTTACTCTGTGCTGTGCTGTGCTGTGTTGCGTGTGCTGTGTTGTGCTGTGCTGTGTGACACAATACAGCGCCTCTTCCACGCCCTCAGTCACCCCGATAAACCCCCCTGTGAGTCTGTCTGATGCAGCATGAACATAGTCATTCACTCTCTCTCTCTGCCTTGTCTTACTGTGTTACTCTGTGTTGTGTTGTTCTGTGTTCTGCTGTGTGACACAATACAGTGCCTCTTCCACGCCCTCAGTCACCCCGATAAACCCGCATGTGAGTGGCCCTTGCTGTGTTACTCTTGCGCTGTGTTGTGCTGTGCCATGCTGTTCTGTGTTGCTCTGTGTTGCTCTGTGTTGCTCTGTGCTGTGCTGTGCTGTGTGTGCTGTGTGACACAATACAGTGAGTGCCTCTTCCAGACCCTCAGCCACCCGGATAAACCCGCCTGTGAGTCTGTCTGGTCACCATGAACAGAC
>CM060350.1:18493501-18501001 GCA_030674155.1 Stramonita haemastoma | reverse complement strand
ATTCTGTTCCAACCACTGAGCTAACCCTCTTGCATTCGGTGTCTCTGAACACAAACTGCCCCTAGATTTCGCATTCCATCACGAAATCAGGTCAGGCACACATGCTCCCTTGCCTTTTCCTCCTTCTAAGTACATACCAGCAGCTATAATTACTTCCAGACTTTCAGCAAGGTTCCTACCTCTACCCTGTTAAGAGCTTTAGCATGTGGTAGCAATTAGTGATGGTCACAGCGTGGTGGAAATCTACTGTGTGTAAATCCTGGCAAATCCACAGCCGTCAGTTTCCCCCCACTTTCAGCTCCTCTCAGCAGCTATCCATTCCATCCCAGCTGGTGCTAATTATTACAGCAGAACCTGACCACACTGGGACTTGGTAAAAGGAAGGGGCTAATTTTAGCACAGGGCCCTGGACTGATGACTGAGTGATGCTGGCTTTGTGGGCTGTGAATCCCGGTTCGGGACTAAAGGGGGGCAATTATTCAATCCCGGCAAATCCCGGTATGGGACTAAGAGGGTTAGAGCTATCCCATCACGCATACCTACCAATCCAATAAATAAATGAATATTCATCGCGACTGTTCAGCGGGACGGACGAGAACACAGCGCATCACCACAAACTGAACCAATCAGCGGACAGCCTGTGCTACTTCACAGCCTACATGGCTGAAGGTCGCCACCAGCTGCCCAAGGACACGTCTCAGGCGCTGCAGCATCGCGTCGACCCCAACAGCGGCCAGATGGAGCGCAAGACCGTGGAGGTTTTGCTCTACATGTCTGGAAGTGAGTTGTAGGAGAGAGATCATAGTGCGGAGCGTTTTGATTTGACAGTCTCTATAGTGTAGAGCATTTTGATTGGGCAATCTCTACAGTGTAGAGCACTTTGATTGGATAATATAATGTTGAGCATTTTGATTGGACAGTCTCTATTGTAGAGCATTTTGATCGGTGGATCTCTATAGTGTAGAGCGTTTTGATTGGTCAATCTCTTTATAGTGTAGAGCGTTTTGATTGGACAATCTCTATAGTGTAGAGCATCTTGATTGGATAATATAGTGTTGAGCATTTTGATTGGACAGTCTCTATAGTGTAGAGCATTTTGATTGGATAATGTAGTGTTGAGCATTTTGATTGGACTATCTCTACAGTGTAGAGCATTTTGATTGGACAGTCTCTATAGTGTGGAGTGTTTTGGTTAGACAGTCTCTATAGTGTAGAGCATTTTGATTGGACAGTCTCTATAGTGTAGAGTATTTTGATTGGACAGTCTCTATAGTGTAGAGCATTTTGATTGGACAGTCTCTATAGTGTAGAGCATTTTGATTGGACAGTCTCTATAGTGTAGAGTATTTTGGTTGGACAGTCTCTATAGTGTAGAGCATTTTGATTGGACAGTCTGTATAGTGTAGAGCATTTTGATTGGACAGTCTCTATAGTGTAGAGCATTTTGATTGGACAGTCTCTATAGTGTAGAGCATTTTGGTTGGACAGTCTCTATAGTGTAGAGCATTTTGGTTGGACAGTCTCTATAGTGTAGAGCATTTTGGTTGGACAGTATTTATAGTGTAGAGCATTTTGGTTGGACAATCTATAGTGTAGAATATTTTGATTGGACAATTTCTATAGTGTTGACCATTTTGATTGGACAGTCTCTATAGTGTAGAGCATTTTGATTAGATAATCTGTTGTGGCCTGATATGGAGTCAGTGGTTGGTGGGGCTATAAACATCAAGATTGGAAAATCAATCAATCACTGTACTGTAGATACAGCATTTTAATTGCACACACACACACACACACACACACACACACACACACACACACACAACACACACACAGAGTCACTTTAGTGTAGAACAATTTGATTGGACAATCGTACAGTGACTATACTGTAAAGCATTTTGATTGGATGATCACAAAAAAACTACCCTGTAGAGCATTTTGATTGGACAATTAAACAGTCACTGCACTGTAGATCTCTTGGATTGGACAATGAAACAATCACTATACTGGAACAGTTTGATTGAAAATACACACAGACACTATAGTGTAGAACAATTTGATTGAACACACACACACGGTCACTAAAGTGTAGAACAATTTGATTGAACAAACACACACACACACGCACACACACACACACACACACACACGCACACACAGTCACTGTAGTGTAGAACAGTTTGACTGAACACACGCACACGGTCACTTAAGTGTAGAACAATTTGATTGAACACACACACACACACGCACGCACGCACAGTCACTGTAGTGTAGAACAGTTTGACTAAACACACACACAATCACATTACCACATTACCGTAAAGCATTTGATCAGCCTGGCACAATAATTCACTATACTGTCACAATCCTTATACTGTAGAACATTTTTCATTGGACAGGCACACAGTACTCAGTAGAACCTTCTGATTGGAAAAAAAAACCCACACAACCACTATGCTGTAAAGCATTTTGATTGGACAGAAATCCGGGTATTACGGTTTGGAGTATTTTGATTGGACAAAAACCAGGTTATTACAGTGTCAAGTATTTTGATTGGCCAGAAACCAGGTTATTACAGTGTCGAGTATTTTGATTGGACAGAAACCCAGTTATCACAGTGTGAAGTATTTTGATTGGCCAGAAACCAGGTTATTACAGTGTCAAGCATTTCTATTGGCCAGAAACCAGGTTAATACAGTGTCAAGTATTTTGATTGGCCAGGCACGCAGTCGACGGAGAACAGTGTGCCGCCACGCCTGTGGTGCGGGATGGGGGACGGCAAGGTCCGAGTGTTCGATGCCACCAACTGGACACTGGAAAAGACCTTTGTCCAGACGAAGAGCACTGTTGTATGTTTTTATCTTTTTTTTATTTCGTATTCATTCTTTTTATTTTGTGGATGATGGAACAAGCACTCGTGTGCTTTTTTTTTTTTTTTTTTTAAATCCAATCCCTATATATATGCAAAAAAAGGTAAAAGGTAAAGGTGTCTCATAACCTGTGTGGTCGTAGGGGAGCGAGGTGTCAGAGATCTCAGCTTCTCTAGGGGCAAGCATTTGAGGGCAGTGCCCATCTCCTCTCCCTCGCTACTTTACCTTCCCTGACCCTAAAGAGGGCAGGTACCCATTGACAGCTGGGTGAACTGGGGGGACTGTACTATAGCCAAGGCACGCAAACGATCACCCATCCACCTGGTAACCATGCTCATCACTGCTTAACTTGACAGGGGGAAAGCGAGCGCTCTGACCACTGAGCTATCCCGCCCCTAAAGACTGTGCGTATGTATTTTGGTTAATTTTGTTGTCTCTTCTGTATTGTTTTTTTTGCGTGTGTTTGTTGTTGTTTCATTTAGAAGTCTGTTCTGTCTATGTGATCTTAGGCTTAAGGAAGATCTGAAATTAGATAAAACAAAAGGAATGATTAAGACAGCTAAATACAGAAGAAAATCTACAACAGAACATTTTGATAGCACACTGAGAAATAACTTCACCAATATCAACAATGTCTGGTTTAGACATACACAGGTATGCATGCAGAGACAAGACATACACAGACATGCACATTAAGATATGCGCATGCATGCACAGACGTACACAGGTATGCATGCAGAAATATGCACAGGCACGCACAGACATACACAGGTATGTATGCGTTCTTACCTACACAGGTATGCATGCAGAGACATGCACATGCATGCACAGACATGCAAAGGTATGCATGCATTCTTACCTACACAGGTACGCATGCAGAAACATGCACATGCATGCACAGACATGCAAAGGTATGCATGCGTTCTTACCTACACAGGTACGCATGCATATGATGCAGAAACATGCACACACGTACACACAGACATATACAGGTATGCATGCGTTCTTGCAGAGACATGTACATGCAGACATAATTATACAGGTATGCATGCATCCTTACCTACACAGGTATGCATGCAGAGACATGTACAGGCATGCACACAGACATACACAGGTATGCATGCATCCTTACCTACACAGGTATGCATGCAGAGACATGTACAGGCACGCACACAGACATACACAGGTATGCATGCATTCTTACCTACACAGGTATGTTTGCACTCTTACCTGTACACACACACCTACCTCACCTGCCTGCCTACCTGTGGACACAGGCGTGCCTGCTGGCGGTGGGGGAGACGCAGGTGTGGGCGGGGTCTCAGGGCATCTTCATCATCGACACGGCCACCATCAGCTGCAACAAGACGCTGATGGAGCACCAGGACCTGGTGTCTGACATGGTGCTCTCCAACGATGGCTGGTCAGTGTCTCTCTCTTTTTCTCCTTCCCTTTCCCTCCCTCTCTTCTCTCCCTCCCACTCTCTCTCCAGGACCTGGTCATGTCTGACATGGTGCTGTCCTTCTTCTCTTCCCTCTCTCCCTCCCTCTCTCCCTCCCTCTCTCCCTCCTTCTCTCCCTCCCTCTCTCCCTCCTTCTTTCCCTCCTTTTTTCCCTCTCTTCTTTCCCTCTATTCTCTCTCCCTCTCTCTTCTCCCTCCTTCTCTCCCTCCTTCTCTCCCTCCTCCCTCCCTCCTTCTTTCCCTCCTTCTTTCCCTCTCTTCTTTCCCTCTATTCTCTCTCCCTCTCTCTTCTCCCTCCTTCTCTCCCTCCCTCTCTCCCTCCTTCTTTCCCTCCTTCTTTCCCTCCTTCTTTCCCTCTCTTCTTTCCCTCTATTCTCTCTCCCTCTCTCTTCTCCCTCCTTCTCTCCCTCCCTCTCTCCCTCCTTCTTTCCCTCTCTTCTTTCCCTCTCTTCTTTCCCTCTATTCTCTCTCCCTCTCTCTTCTCCCTCCTTCTCTCCCTCCCTCTCTCCCTCCTTCTTTCCCTCCTTCTTTCCCTCCTTCTTTCCCTCTCTTCTTTCCCTATATTCTCTCTCCCTCTCCCTTCTCCCTCCTTCTCTCCCTCCCTCTCTCCCTCCTTCTTTCCCTCCTTCTTTCCCTCTCTTCTTTCCCTCTATTCTCTCTCCCTCTCTCTTCTCCCTCCTTCTCTCCCTCCCTCTCTCCCTCCTTCTTTCCCTCCTTCTTTCCCTCCTTCTTTCCCTCTCTTCTTTCCCTCTATTCTCTCTCCCTCTCTCTTCTCCCTCCTTCTCTCCCTCCCTCTCTCCCTCCTTCTTTCCCTCCTTCTTTCCCTCTCTTCTTTCCCTCTATTCTCTCTCCCTCCCTCTCTCCCTCCTTCTTTCCCTCCTTCTTTCCCTCTATTCTCTCTCCCTCTCTCTTCTCCCTCTCTCTTCTCCCTCCTTCTCTCCCTCCAGGACCTGGTGTCTGACATGGTGCTCTCCAAGGATGGGTGGTCAGTGTGTCTCTCCCTCCCTCTCTCTTTCTATTCTCTCTCTTCTCCCTCCCTTTCTCCATCCAGGACCTGGTGTCTGACATGGTGCTGTCCTCCTCTCTCTCTCTCTCTTTCCCTCCTTCTCTTTTTCCTTCTCTCCTTCCTCTCCCTCTCTTTCTCCATCTCTTTCTTCCTCCTTCTCTTCCTCCTTCTCTCCCTCCAGATCCTGGTGTCTGACCCCACCCCACCCCACGACACGACACTAAAGTACAGTGCGTTACACTACACTACACTACGCTATACTACACTACACTGCGCTACACTATTCTACGCTACGCTACACGACTCGACTCGACTCGACTCGACTCGACTCGACTCGACTCGACTCGATGGGCCTGTATGTATGTGTGTGGTGGATCAGTGGTCTTGGTGTTAACGCGCCTTGCCTAGAAAGCAAAAAGTCTGGGTCGGAGTGTGCGGTGGTTCATACCCCGTTTGGGCCCAAAACTTTTTCCCCATCCATTAGACCCTGAGTGGTGGTCTGGGTGCTAGTCTTTTGGATGAAAGGATAAACCAAGGTCCTGTGTGTTACACATCATTTATTTAGCACCCGTAAAAGAACCCACGGCAACAAGGGGGTTGACCCTGGCAAAATTCTGTAGAAAAAAGCCACTCTTGATAGAAAAACAAATACAGTTGCATGCAGGAAAAAGAAAAAAAAAGGGGTAGGTGCTGCACTTGTGGCGACGCGCTCTCCCTGGTGGAGAGAGAGCAGCCTGAATTTCACGCAGAGAAATCTGCTGTGACATAAAGTGGTGCCAAAAAAACACACAAAAAATACATGCATGCATGTATGCGCATGTGTGTGTGTGCAGGTACGTGTACAGCGCCAGTGTTGACGGCAGCATCATCAAGTGGGAGGTGCAGACGCTGACGGTGATGTTCAACTTCTGCCTGGAGAAACACTGCTTCATTCGCTCCCTGCGCCTCTATGACGACCAGCTGTGGTGTGGTAAGTGGATAGATGAAAGAGGGATTTTTGTTGAGATTTGCATAGATTAACTTCAGTCCAATCCAATGATGTTGCTTAGAACCCCGCCGACTGCACAGGCCATATCGGGGCTGTCACCTCGTCACATTTTAAAACACGTTAAAAGTGTGCAACTATGTACGGGATGGCCAGTTCTCTCCCTTGCTTTTCCCCATGGACAGTCCATTTGTAATGGTTCGTAAAAAAAAAATCATGGAAAATTCTAAACACATAGAAAGAAAATGAAATTTTGTGAATTTATGAATAACATGCTGGGTTAGTACATATTAAAAGATTGAAGCTCCCTCTTTTATATTTAAGCTTTGACATGTTTGAAGAAAATATTATGAATTTTGTACTCCCTGTCACTACTCCGTGTCCCCTACTCTCTGCAACGGCAAACAAAGAGTTCGGAACACATGGAATCAACTGACAATGCTCTGCATTCGACCTTGGACAGGCTCACAAAGCTATGTGAAGCTTTACTAGTCGTAGTATCAATGCAGCTGCCACGTGGAAAATCTGCAAACAGCAAATCTTCTATAGCGGATGGCCATCCAAAATCGTTGCTCTACACTGATTCGCTATAGCGGATAGCCGTCCTCTGAGAATTAACATGTATGAAATACGTTGTGTTACGGAATTTCAGATCCACCACGGATTATCTTTAATAATTCCCAACTGAAAGGGAGAGAACTCAATTCCTTGGACCATTCCTTGTTAATACAACGCTTACCCTTCTGCCTCACAAAGTCACTAGACCAAAGATGGCGTCACTGGTCGTCAGTTCCACTGTCTATGAGGGAGGCATTTTGGGAAATCCTAACTTGACCATTGTCAGCCTCGTTCCCGCTGGCGCCAGAAGTGAATGTGTTGTGACGAGTTTGGGAAATGCGTCTGTATGACTACCAGCACACAGGCCTCAGTTTAAAGTCTCATCCGAAGGACTTGTGGGAAGAGTGGAGTCAGCACTGATGTTAACTCCAGGGGAAAAATCCCCTCGAATGTGAATCAAACCTGGGTCGTCGTTCAGTTCCTGTGTGTATGCAGTTTTGTAAATTTTGTCATCCTTTTGGGAGAGTAGGTCATTTTTGTTCCTTTAGGATTGGATGACAACATTTTTTGTTAAAAGTGCATGCACACTGTTGTTGTGTTTAGACATCCTCCTTGTGGCT
>CM060350.1:18473501-18488501 GCA_030674155.1 Stramonita haemastoma | reverse complement strand
GCTTTGTGCATCTTCTTCTTGCTTTGTCCATCTTCTTCTTGCTTTGTCCATCTTCTTCTTTCTTTGTCCTTCTTCTTTCTTTGTGCATCTTCTTCTTGCTTTGTCCTTCTTCTTCTTCCTTTGTCCTTCTTCTTGCTTTGTCCTTCTTCTTCCTTTGCCCTTCTTCTTCCTTTGCCCTTCTTCTTTCTTTGTCCTTCTTCTTTCCTTATCCTTCTTCCTTTGTCCTTCTTCCTTTGTCCTTCTTCCTTTGTCCTTCTTCCTTTGTCCTTCTTCCTTTGTCCTTCTTCCTTTGTCCTTCTTTCTTTGTCCTTCCTTTGCCCTTCTTCTTCCTTTGCCCTTCTTCTTCCTTTGCCCTTCTTCTTTCTTTGTCCTTCTTCTTTCCTTATCCTTCTTCCTTTGTCCTTCTTCTTCCTTTGTCCTTCTTCTTCCTTTGTCCTTCTTCTTCCTTTGTCCTTCTTCCTTTGTCCTTCTTTCCTTTGTCCTTCTTCTTTCCTTTGTCCTTCTTCTTCCTTTGCCCTTCTTCTTCCTTTGCCCTTCTTCTTTCTTTGTCCTTCTTCCTTTGTCCTTCTTTCTTTGTCCTTCTTTCTTTGTCCTTCCTTTGTCCTTCTTCCTTTGTCCTTCTTCTTCCTTTGTCCTTCTTCCTTTGTCCTTCTTCCTTTGTCCTTCTTTCTTTGTCCCTCCTTTGTCCTTCTTCTTTCTTTGCCCTTCTTCTTTCCTTTTTCCTTCTTCCTTTTTCCTTTTCCTTCTTTGTCCTCCTTCCTTGTCCTTCTTTTTTCTTTGTCCTTCTTTTTTCTTGTCCTTCACTTTCTTTTTCCTTCTTCCTTCTTATCCTGCAGGGATTGATCTCTTTTGTGTTATAGGGTTCACCCCTCTTCTTGTTGTGTAAACTCAAATAGATAGGAGACTCTGTGTGTAAGTGTGTAAACTCAAATAGGAAACTCTCATCTGTAAACTCAAATAGATAGGAAACTCTCATCTGTAAACTCAAATAGATAGGAGACTCTGATCTGTAAACTCAAATAGATAGGAGACTCTCGTCTGTAAACTCAAATAGATAGGAGACTCTCATCTGTAAATAGATAGGAGACTCTCATCTTTAAACTCAAATAGATAGGAAACTGTGTATAAACTCAAATAGATAGGAGACTCTTTATAAAGTTAAATAGGTAGGAAATTTTATGTGTAAAGTCAAATAGATAGGAGACTATATGTGTAAACTCCAATAAATAGGAGACTCTGTATAAAGTCAAATAGATAGGAGACTTTATGTGTAAACTTGAATAGGTAGGAAACTCGGTGTGTGGACTCCAGTAGATAGGAAGCTCTATTTGTAAGTACAAATAGGTATGAGGCGATGTGTACTTTCAAATATAATAAAGATCTCAGGATGATGTGTAAACTCTGATAGATAAGAGGTTCATAACGATGTGTTCACTCAATTAGATATGAGACTCGGTATGTAAATTCAGAAAGGACAATCATAATGACAATCTTTCAACTCAAGAAGGAGGAATGAGACTTTTCACAATATTTTATCTCAAATAGACATGAGGTGCAGAATTATTTGTTAACTTGCATGCTATGCCCTCCCCCCCCCCCCCACCCCCAGCCTTTGTTACATTCTATCTGTGCCTTCTGGAAAAGACATGATCTCATCTTGATGAATTGTTGGGTGTTCCCCAGCTTAACACCGTGGGGGGGTCTGTCACCCAGAACATGCCACACTGTGTCTGTCTGTCTGTCTGTCTCACTCCTCCCACCTGGGAATGAATCACTGTGAAACTGTCAGTACACACTGGAGGAGGAGATGTTTGCATGTTCCCCCCCCCCCCCGTCTCTCCCCTTCTCTCCCCCTCCCTCCCCACTTCCCCCCCCTGTCTCTACCCTCCCTCCCCCTCCTTTTCTCCCCCTCCCTCTCCCTCCTTCTCTCCCCCCTCCCTCCCTTTATATCCCTCTTCTTACCTCCACTCCAGCATTCTTACTATCATTACTTTTCCACCTGTTGTTTTATGTTGTTGTTTTTGTGTGTGTGTTTTTTTTTAATATAATAATTATCACTGTACACAGACAGAAAAGATGACTGTGATCTGTAATGCAGTGACTCTACGAATGATGAATGCTGCTGCTGTTGTTGTTGTTGTTGTTGTCTGCTGTTGTGGTGGTGGTGGTGGTGGTGCGACCACTGATATGACTTGGAATCTGCCAGGAGGAGAACAACGGAACTTTCTGGAATGTACCTGCAAACTGCCTTAACTCAGGAAAATAGAGGGTAGGTGTGTGTTGCTGCCTGTCAATACTTTTCAGAATTTTTTTTTTTTTTTTTTTTTTTTTTTTACTGGATTTTTGCAACCTGATAGCTGGACAACATTGTGAAATGGGACAAGGAGATTCATTTTTCAGAGAGCCAGCCTTTGGTACACACAAACCTGTCATTTTTGGAGGATTTTTTTTTTTTTTTGGTGAGGAATTTTGTGAACAGTTCTTCAGTGGGGTGTCCCCATGAAGATACAAGAGAAGAGGAGTGGATTTTAAGGTCACATTTCTTTTGTATGTGTGTGTGTTTGTGTGTGTGTTGTGTGTGTGTGTATGTATGTGTGTGTGTTGTTGTGTGTGTGTGTGTGTGTGTGTAATTATGTGATTGTGTGTGTGTTGTGTTGTGTATGTGCGTGTGTGTGTGTGTGTGTACTTTTTTCCATGTGTCCTCCTCCTCCGTTGTTTTTTCTTTTGTCGAGGAAAAAAACAAGTGCAGGTGACTGCTTACAACTCCTCAGCTATTTTTGAAATGACTTTGGAGGAATTGTTGTTTTCTTTTGTGAGTTTGTTCTGGTCAGTGGGGTTTATTTTATTATTATTTTTTTTATTCTTTTATATCGAGGATAATGGAATAAAGCACTCATATGCTTTTTTTTCATGCAGTCCCCGTGTGTATGCAGTTTTGTAAATATTGTCATCTGTTCCCACCGGCACACAATGGCCTACTCTTACGAAAAGCAGAACAGGATTTAACGTGTGCGCAAGATGTTGTGCATGCGTTCACACACGAGGTCTCAGTTTACAGTCTCGTCCGAAGTACTTTTGGGGAGAGTGTTCAGTGTGTGTGTGTGTGTGTGTGTGTGTGTGTGTGTGTGTGTGTGTGTGTGTGTGGTTCATTTCATAGTTCTTTTCCCCTCAGGTTTTGCTGTTGATCAATTCTGGGTTGTTGAGGGCAGAACAAACAGAATCAGGAATTCTATGGTTGCAGGGTTTACTCTCTGGACCCTGTTTTATTTATTAATTAATTAATTTATTTATTCTTTTATATCGAGGTTAATGTAATAAGCAATCATATGCTTTTTTTTTTTACACCCACTCCCCGTGTCTATGCAGTTTTGTAAATGTCATCTGTTCCCACCAGCACACGATGGCCCCTGTTATGTCTATAGGTCAGTTACAGGTAGAGTGGTTGATGAATATAATGATGACTGATTGAGGAACAAAGGGGGTGTTGACATATTAAGCAGCGGTTGTGTGGTTGTGGATCTATCGTAGGGATCGTGTTTGTTGTTGATATATATATATATATATGTGTGTGTGTGTGTGTGTGTGTGTGTGTGTATGTGTATGTATATATATATATATATATATATATATATATATATATATATATATATATATATATGTGTGTGTGTGTGTGTGTGTGTGTGTGTGTGTGTGTGTGTGTGTGTGTGTGTGTGTGTGTGTACATATACATATATGTATTTTTGATCTATGAAAGAGAGGGATCACATTTCTATAATTTAGGGTTGTAGTGTTAGGATCTATAGAGAGGAATTTGTTATATATACTGGAAGGTTATGGCCTGTTTATGATGTATAAAAGATTAATTTTATGTGTATACTAAAAGATTATGGCCTTTTAGTATCTATGAAGAGGAATTTGTTATATATACTTAAAGATTGTGGCTCATTTAGGATGTATAAAAGAGGAATTTCATGCATACATGTATATTAAAAGATTGTGGCTTGTTTAGTATATATAAAAGAAGAATTCTATATATATATACTAAAAGATTATGGCCTTTTAGTATCTATGAAGAGGAATTTTTTATATATACTAAAAGGGTGTGGCCTTTAGGATGAATAAAAGAGGAATTTTATGTGTATACTAAAAGATTGTGGCCTTTTAATATCTATAAAGAGGAATTTTTTATGTATACTTAACGGTTGTTGTCTGTTTAGGATGTATAAAAGGTTAATTTTATGTGTATACTAAAAGATTATGGCCTTTTATTATCTATAAAGAGGAATTTGTTATATATGATAAAAGGTTGTGGCCTTTAAGATCCATAATGAAGAATTTGTTATGTATATTAAAAGGTTGTGGCCTGTTTAGGATCTGTAAAAGGTTAATTTTATGTGTATACTAAAAGATTATGGCCTTTTATTATCTATGAAGAGGAATTTGTTATATATGATAAAAGGTTGTGGCCTTTAAGATCCATAATGAAGAATTTGTTATGTATATTAAAAGGTTGTGGCCTGTTTAGGATCTGTAAAAGGTTAATTTTATGTGTATACTAAAAGATTATGGCCTTTTAGTATCTATGAAGAGGAATTTGTTATATATGATAAAAGGTTGTGGCCTTTAGGATCTATAACGAGGAATTTGTATGTATACTTGAAAGTTGTGGCCTGTTTAGGATCTATAAATAGGAATTTTATGTGTACATGTATACTTACAGGTTGTGGCCTTTTAGGTTCTATAAAGAGGAATTCGTTGTATATGCTCAAAGGTTGTGGCTTGTTTAGGATCTATAAAGAAACATTTCATGTATATATACTCAACTGCATGGATCCTGTTTCTTTAGTTCGTAGTTTTGCTCATAGTACGGGGACCAGCTAACTCTCGATGATTCCTTCTTTGGACAGGCGATGGCAGACCTGGTTCAGATTTACGGAGATCTCCTGTCTTTACTCAACAGGTTGAGATGTTTAATGCATATGATTTAAAAAAAAAGAAAAAAAAGAGGGTTTCCATTTCTCTAAGGAATGGTTGAAGTCTGTAAGCTTTGCAAGTATGAGACAGACCTCAGTGAACAGGTGAGGATTGTGAAAAAGGTATTTTTGGATGTGTAAAAAAAAAAGAAAGATCTCATTTCTGTGGCACCAAGAAGGTATATTTATTTATTTATTTATTTATTTTATTTTATTTTATTCTTTTATATCAAGGACAGTGGAATAAGCACTTGCGTGCTTTTTTACATCCAGTCCCCGTGTGTATGCAGTTTTGTAAATCTTGTCATCTGTTCTCACCGGCATACAATGGCCTACTCTTACAAAATGCGGAACAGGATGTTATGTGTGTACAAGATGTTCTGCGTGTGTTGGTTTAAAGTCTCACCTGAAGGCCTGGTATATGGATATAACAACATTTATCTGTAAATTATTTTCCAAGTATGTTTCTTTTTTTCATTTTTTTAAAAAGTAGGTCTGCATGAATCATGTTTGATCACGGGTGTACATCCTGGTTTTCCTGTCTGGTCCATGATGCCACTGCGGATGTCAAAGGTCCTGGCAGAACTGCCGTTGAACTGCACAGTCCTTTCCCTGTTTGTAGGGAAGGATTCAATCATGCTCTGTGGTTTTGGTGGAGGCTGATCCATAAACTGAGGCCCCGTGTGCGAACGCAAGCAGAACATCTTGCGCACACGTTAAAACCCTGTTCCGCCTTTCAGAAGAGCAGGCCATGGCCATTGTGTGCCGGTAGGAGCGGATGGTAAAATTCTTTAAAAAAAAAAAACAGCATGCACACAGGTGTCGTTTTTCGACACCATCCCTGAGGAAAAATCAGGGAGTTGGAGTCCCCAGGGCGGCTCGGGGCTGTATATATATTTTTAAAAAAATAAAAGGTAGGTGCTGCACTTGTGGTGACGCGCTCTCCCCGGGGAGAGCAGCCCAAATTTCACGCAGAGAAATCTGCTGTGACATAAAGTGCTACAAAATACAAATATATCCTAGTGCCTTCTTGATGCTGTTGTACATTCCTTTGATGTTTCCTGTATTGGCAGCAGTCTGGAATCTTGGTAATGGTGAGAATCTGCTTGTGATTCACCAGACACTGCCGAGATTCGAACCCATGACTTCATGGACCCATGGGATTGAAGTCAAATAGTCTTAACCAGTTTTCTGTAGCATCTGTAATTTTTTTGGTAATTGAATTGATGTGCTAGTTTGTTAAGATTCTGTCGAAGGTTTTATGTTGAAATTCATGACAAATACCTAAAGCCATTG
Organism: Stramonita haemastoma; assembly: GCA_030674155.1. Taxonomy (NCBI): domain Eukaryota; kingdom Metazoa; phylum Mollusca; class Gastropoda; order Neogastropoda; family Muricidae; genus Stramonita; species Stramonita haemastoma. The sequence goes on along the minus strand of CM060350.1, from coordinate 18,482,232 downwards.
GAAAGAAGTTCAGAACAATCTGTCCATTTTTTGTTTGTTTATTTATTGATTGATTTATTGATTTATTAATTGATCTATTTATTTATTTATATCGAGGATAATGGAATAAGTACTTACGTGCTTTTTTTTTTACATTCAGTCCCTGTGTCTGTGCACTTTTGTAACTTTTGTCAGCTGTTCCCACCAGCACACAGTGGCCTACTCTTCCAAAAAGCGGAACAGGTTTTAACTTGTGTGCAAGATGTTCTGTGTGTGTTCGCACACGAGACCTCGGGTTTAGAGTCTCATCGGAATGACATTTGACCAAACGAGGTTGAAGGTTAGCAAAGTCAGTGAGCAGAGGCGATAATTATGTTAAGTGGTGACCAGTACTTCCAGTCTGTTCTTAGTGTAACTGAGTCAGTCGATCATGCGTTTATTTATGCCTGGCTTTTTTCTTTCAAAGTGGGCCGAAAAAGCCTGTGGTGTAATTTTTTTTAAGTGAAGTTGGTTTTTATTTTATTTTATTTTTTTTAGTCCCGTTAGTTATGGTACTTTATTATTAATGGAAGTAAGCAATATTAATGTTCATGTCTTTTTGCTTTCTATTTTTGTGTTTTTTATTTTAAAAAAAGAAGAGGAAAGTTTGCAGGAACCTGGAGGGGTAAAAGTGTTATATATATATATATATATATATATATATATATATATATATATATATATATATATATTGTTCTTGTGTATCGAGGATAATGGAATAAGCACTCATGTGCTTTTATTTTTATCTAGTCCCCGTGTGTATGCAGTTTTGTAAATATTGTCATCTGTTCCCACCGGCACACAATGGCCTACTCTTACAAAAAGCGGAACATGATTTAACGTGTGCGCGTGTGTGTGTGTGTGTGTGTGTGTGTGTGTGTGTGTGTGTGTGTGTGTGTGTGTTTGTGTGTGTGTGTGTGTGTGTGTGTGTGAGAGAGAGAGAGAGAGAGAGAGAGAGAGAGAGAGAGAGAGAGAGAGAGAGAGAGAGAGAGAGAGAGAGAGAATGTGTGTGTGTGTGTGTGTGTGTGTGTGTGAGTGTGTATGTGTTTGTGTGTGTGTTTGTACATGCATGTATCGTTGTGTACATTTGGATCTGTGTACAAACTTTATATGGGTTTTATCATGTATACCTCTGTGGCAGAATCTTTATACATCATCATTATTTTTAACCGACAATGTTTTTCCACTGTGCAATTTGGGGATTGTGTGTGTAAACAATCTTTTAACAAGGTTGGAACGGAAAATGCCGTATGCCATATTTCAGAGATTGGACATTAAAAAAATGTGTTTTGACCTTTTTTGGGGGTCTTCTTTCATAATATAAAGTTTTGTGCCTTCTTTTATACAAGTTCTTTAGGGACATAATATGTATGTTTTCATAAAGATGTATTTTTATCATGGTGAAATTTCTGTCATGTATTTTGCAAACTGTTTTATGTGTACTTCAGTCTTTTTATATATATATATATACATGTCAATCTTTTTATTTGAAACCCGATAGCATTAGACAGAATGAAGGAACTATTTAAAAAGAATCAAATTGTTGCCAGTTGCATTTCTTACATATCAATTTTCATTTTATATTGCATTTGCTGATATTATGTATTTGTACAGTACTGTATGTTGTTTCGAATTTTAATCTGAATTAGCAGTGATGATGATGATAATAATGATGATGATGGTGATGGTGATGGTGATATGTATTTTTTAGCACTGATTCTTGTCAAGCAAACAAATAAATCAAAGCGCATAACTATCACTGTTCATTCCGACACTATTCCCTTGCAAGTCCTGCGGACCAGAATAAAGACAGATGATCAAGTAAATCAGTGTGTGAATGCATATATACTTACGTGTACATAACCACTCCTTCACATCCCCAACCCCCCATCCATCCACCCTAGAATAGCAGACCAACTAATACCCAGTGGTATGGATCACACCAGCATACCCAGAATGCAGCTCTTGATCTGAAGAGGGATGGGCTCTACCAGGTTCAGTTTGTCCAATATAGATAAAGTTTTACTTTATAACAGTAGACAATAACAGAATCCAGTAAACCATTGGTCCCTACGAAAATCTTCTATCAATCGTAAAGAAGCGTAAACTTAAATGGTACGGGCATGTCACAAGCTCAAAAGGACTTGCAAAAACAATACTTCAAAGCACCGTCCAAGGAGGAAGAAAAAGAGGCAGACCAAGGAAGAGATGGGAGGACAACATCATCAGCGAATGGACAGGCCTAGAACTCAACCCGATTTTGAGAAAGGCAGAACAGAGAGAGGAATGGAGGGAACTGGTTGTCAAGTCTTCAGGGGTGCCCCCACGGTCACCAGACTAAGGGATAGATAGATAGATAGATAGATAGATAGTGTCTCAGAACCTGTGTGGTCGTAGGGGAGCGAGGCATCAGAGACCTCAGCTTCTCTAGGGGCTAGCATATTTAGGGTGGCGCCCATCTTTTCTCCCTCACTGCTTTACCTTCCCTGACCCTAAAGAGAGCAGGTACCCATTTACAGCTGGGTGAACTGGGGGACTGTATTGAAACCAAGGTTCACAAATGGTCACCCATCCAATTGGCAACCACACTCGATGCTGCTTAATTTGACTGGAGGAAAGCGAGCGCTCTGACCTCTGAGCTAACCTGTCCCTGTTTTTTTTGTTTTTTTTTTAAAACACAGTATGTGTGTGTAAGACATTGATAGAATGGTGTGGTTTTGTTTGTGTGTTTTTTTCTTTATGTTGTTGTTTTTTTTTTGTTTTTTTTTTGGGGGGGGGGATGATGTTGCTTTTAATGATTTATGTATTTATTTTCAGGTTTTGTCACTTTTTCTTTCTTGTAAATTTTTTTGGTTGATGAAATGATTGATTGTTTTCTTGCCTGTATGTAGTGTGTGTGTGTGTGTGTGTGTGTGTGTGTGTGTGTGTGTGTGTGTGTGTGTGTATGTGTGTGTGTGTGTGTTATTTCGAGAATAATGGAATCAGCACTCACGTGGGTGAGTTTTTTAAAAATTTTTTTTTTTTACATCTAGTCCCTTTCTGTATACGGTTGTGTAAAATATGTCATCCGTTACCACCAGCACATGTATATATATACACATGCAGAGGATGAAACATGAAACATGTATGTGATTGTGAAAGATCCCGTAATTCATGTCAGCGTATTTGTGTGCATGTGTGTGCGCACGCGCATGCGTGTACATGTGTGTGTGTGTGTGTGTGTGACTGTGTGTGTGTGTGTGTGTGTGTGTGTGTGTGTGTGTGTGTGTGTGTGTGTGTAAAGCAATAACAATTTAACAATTTTTAATCCTGGAGATAACATCAGTATCGACTCCACTTTCCCCGAAAGTCCTTGGGATGAGACTTTAATTCAGTTTTTGCAGGCCATGTGGCCGCCCATAAAAACATAAGTTAAACTTTCATGTAGGGTGGACATTGTTACTCATTGTTTGGTCAGCTGACCTGGGTTGGAATCTCGTTCGAGGGTTTTTCCTCTGGAGTTAACATCAGTGCCGACTCCACTCCCCCAAAAGTCTTTCGGATGAGACCATAAACTGAAGTCCTGTGTGCAAACGCACGCAGAACATCTTGTACACGTTAAAACACGTTCCGCTTTTCGGAAGAGTAGGCCATGGTGTGCCTGTGGGAACGGATAACAAAATTTACAAAACTGCGTACACATGGGGACTGGATGTACAAAAAAAAGCACACGAGTGCTAATTCTATTATCCTCGAAATCAGAAAAAAAGGAATAAATGAATAAATATTATCGAGGGTTGCCTGCCAGAAGCGGCTATCGGCCACTTTTTCACTTTTTGGTATGTGGAGACTCTTTAATAGCATATACTTTACTGTTACAATAAACCATGTGGCTGTGATTGATTTTTAAGTAGTAGTTTACAAAAACCATTTCGGTTTATCAAAGTTCTCACCCATCCCAACCCTGCCTGGAATGCCAAGAACACGATAGCCGCTACTGGCAATGCAAATTCATCTACTTCTGATTTCAATTTTCCTCCCCAAAATGTCTATCTGGGGATGATTGAAGTAGGTAGAGGCAAAGTGGCTACAGGCTACATTGTTTTGACTCTGCACAAACCGGCCAATTGTACGTGATTACTGCTGGCGATTGCGAAAGAGGGGGGTTCTGTAAATCCTAGTCTGTCATCTAATAATAGAGGGATGTGGCAGCAACATCCTGCTTACAGAGGAACTATACAGGGAGACATAATTTTTTAGACTTCCATTTTCATCTGCGTTTGCACAGGAAGAAGACTGCTGGTAATGTTTAAAATTAAGGACTTTTAATACCATAGTTTGCTTAAGTTCTTGTTTAGACAAACAAAAGTTGAAATATAATAGTACTCATCGTTACAGCGTGCAATTTGCGCAATATAACGTTTGAATTAATGTCATTTGGACAAAATATTGCTTAATAATGCGATTATGCTGGAAATAAATAACAATTTAGTAAGAAGCTTTCTTGGCAAACTTTTGTATTTTTTCTTGTTTTAGTTTGAGTTGTTCAGTTCCCTTTCCATGAAAAACAAATGCATGTGGGTTTGCAATTGGGCTTAGGACTGACAAGGGACAGATGAAACTATTGGACGTAAAGTTGGGTTCTTTCAGATTCTTTATTTAAGGGGGTGGAGGTGATTTTTGTTGTTATTTCTTTCTTTCTTTGTTCGTTTTATTTCTTGTATCATATGCAGAGACAGTCAAAGGTGCACGCACACACACTAACACATACACTAACACACACACCACTCACACTCACACTCACACACACACACACACACACACACACACACACACACACACACACACACACACACACACACACACACTAACTCATACACACATACACACAGGCATGAACGCACACATATTCACGCACACATATACACGCACACACACGTACACACGCGCACACATACACTCAAACACACACACACCAGCGAACAGATAAGAAAAAATATACAAGCGTTCTACTATGAATCATTGAATGTGTGTATGTATGCACATAAGCACGCACACACGCACAAATCACACATGTGTATACATACATGCACACATACTGGAGCGCGAACGAGCACGTGTACACACACAAACACATACACACTCACACGTGCACACTCACGCGCGCACACACACACACATACGCGCGCACACACACACACACATACACGCGCGCGCGCGCACACACACACACACACATACATACACAAACACAGACAGAATAAAACATTAAAAAAAACAACACATACACAACACAACACAACACAACACAACACAACACAACACACACACACACACACAAATACACACACATATAAACACACATGCACTTATACACATGCACATACACGCGCACACACACACACACACATACCACACACATGTTCTCTAAATGTAACACAAATACATAAAGGATCTTTTTGTGGTCTAATAGATCTATCACATTAATTTAAGGGAACAGAAATTAAAGAAGGAATGTTTGAATCACACCCACCCCCTCCATTCCTCTTCCCCACTACCATAATATATATATATATATATATATATATATATATATATATATATATATATATATATATATATATATATATATATCATCATCATCATCATCATCATATATATATATATATATATATATATATATATATATGCCAGCCATACTATCAGCCACACACACACACACACACACACACACACACACACACACACACACACACACACACACACACACAACACACAACACACAGATGCTCTGTTTTCTTGGGTAGTGGTTGAAAACGTTTCGTAGCATGCACTTCGACTTCACGGTGGAATGTAGTTTACACAACCTCTGTATGAAAATCACATCCCAAACTGTTTAATTGTGCCGTGTTTCTGAGGTGCAAACAGAGATTGGACATCAAATACGTCCACTCAGTTATACATATAAAAAGAAAGATCAGCTCGAAGTTTGCCTGACTGCAAGTGGTCAACAATACAATGTACCGCAGTACAATACAACGTAAAGCAAACAATACAGTATGATACAATACAAAACAATGGAAATCCATTCAGTGCAATACAATACCATGCGATACAATGTAATGCATTTCAAACGATTCTGACCCAAATTCCCATGAAGTCCTGTAGATGACGCTACATTAAACCCAGGTCCCCTATGCGAACAAACACACATCTTGTACATAGGGGTCATCAAAACCCTATGTATCTCTTTCAGGAGAGAAGAGCAACTGTGGTTAGTGGCATGGATGCCACAAACATACCCAGTATGCGAACTGGACAGGAACAGACGTCGCTGGGTTCACCTTACCGGCTCTCAAATTGCCATGGTGGCTGTTGGGGTGGCACTGTTCTTGTAGTGACACCACAGCCCGAAAGAGGCAGCCTGGCGAATACAGTATGATGGAACAAAAGCTGTTACAGTGTATACAACAATACGCAGTTTTACATAAAATATTGACTAAATAATTGCACCACAGCACAGTGTAGGGTCGTGTTCACACACGGCAATCACAAATACACGCTAAGGCACCTGCAAACACACCCTCAAAAACAAGCCACATATACATCTAGAGAAGATGTGACAAACGGCTATTTTTCAGTCCCATCATACCCCAACTTTTGCGCAGTAACAGACCCTACAGCACCATGAGAGTGATCTACTGTAGGCACACAGACTTTACTAGCATTTTTGATATGAGTGGCGCTGCTTGTGTGGCGATACTACAAACCCAAAGAGAACTGCCTAATGCTGGTCCAGTTTGCGCAACAACACATAGTATAACACATAATATTAATCATAATCTACAATATGATGCATCAGAACACAGTGCAGGGCCGTCAGCCACACACAAAAAAGGCTAACACAAATGTGACGCTCCACCACGAAATGAGTCGCTTAGCACATAACCCACTTTTCTGCTAGCGGACATTTTGGGCAGGTGGGGGTGAGGTTGTGGATTTTGAGATTTTTATTGATTATAAAACTCTAGCACTTATTTTACATTGAAGTGAAATATAAAGTCATAATTTTGTTTCCTTTTGTCTTTAAACGTGTTTTGAAAATAGCCAAGTCCTCATTCTGGCCACCTACTAACTTGTCAATTTCTCATTTTGCCATTTCCTGCAGTTGTAATAACTTGATAGAACTGTCCAATTTTCAGTTTGTTTTTTGGTATTGTATAGCCATTTTATTAACATGCCAATAACTAAAAACTGACCTCTGGTGCAATGCGACTCCTTATGTGGTGCAGTGTCACAAATACAGGCGTGCCTGCCCATACACACCCTCAAAAATAAGGGGCAGATAAATAAGATGTGACAAAAGGCCGGTTGGAGTCCCATCCTACCCCGACTTTTGTGCAGTAACAGAGCCCATGGCACCAAGAGAGTTTTCTACTGTAGGCATACACACTTTACTAACATCTTTAATATGGGTGGTGCTGTTCTTGTGGTGATACCACAGCCACAAAGAGAACAGCCTGGCTTGAATCTAGCAAGTCTGTCAGAACGAAAGCTGGTAAAGTGTAGTCAACAATACATAGTATTACACATAATATCAATGAAAATATGCAATTGATGCACCACAGCACAGATCACCCCAGGGCAGTTGCCACACGAACACACAAAAAATAGAATAGCACTGCGGTCCAAAAGTTCAAAGCAACATGATAATGATGAGGATCATTTATGGGCGCACTTTCAGACGTATGACCAGTACGCCTGTAGGTATTCTGGGCAATGATACGAGGTGTAGATACAAACGAATGCACTGGGCCTAAGATGCAGTCATTTCTTTAATACACCTAAGATCTGGTTTCTTTGTTTGAGTGGTTTTGTTTTCTAAGAGATCTGCTTCAGCATCATTAATTTTTTTAATTCATTTTTCCTCTTCATCACATAAATTGTCATGTTGTACTGACGCCTACTGTCCTAACAACACATATACGCACGCACACACACATACACGCGAGCGCAAACACACGCACGCTGGCACGCCCCCCCCCCCCCCCCCCACCGAATACATGCATAATATGCTCTGATATGTATGAGACAGAGACAGACAGAGAAACAATCAGCAGGAACGTTGCTGAAAGTAGCCTACACATCCACCACCCAAAATAAGCCTTTGTTTAAAGAAAAACCCAAACGTTAAAACATTCGTGAGTAGCTGAACAATACCTTGAACTGAACATTGTTGTGCATGTGTTGTGTCGTAAAGTGGTCTATATCCTAAAATGAATATGCTCAAGAGAGGTAAGAACTTTTCCCTGGTTTTGAAACAACCTCCCCTTTCCTTTACCAGATGGGCTGTCAATGCACAGACTGCAAATTACAAAACAAACGAATCTAAATCTGAAATTCTTCTTGTGAACGTGCATATCAATAGAACAACAGATTGTCCTCGGTAAGTCAAGGAGTCTTGTACACGTTTTGAGTTTGCAGTCTCAACATAGCTTTTATCTTATATAAAGTATCTTTTTATGGCCATCATTTTGGGAGGGTTTTTCAAGTGTATTGATAGAAAACGAAGTGCCCGGCAGTTTAGAAATAATTTCCAGTTACATTGTTAAGACCAGGTTTTTGCAATTGAAGGTCTTACTCCAGCTAGGGACAGAAAACACATTTAGGGACACAACACACACGTGCAAATCGTGTCTCTGTTGCAAGTTCTGGTGAGTTGATTTGTTTCTTT
>CM060350.1:18453616-18473401 GCA_030674155.1 Stramonita haemastoma | reverse complement strand
TCTCTGAACACAAACTGCCCCAAGATTTCGCATTCCATCACAAAATCAGGTCAGGCACACATGCTCGCTCGCCTTTTCCTCCTTCTAAGTACATACCAGCAGCTATAATTACTTCCAGACTTTCAGCAAGGTTCCTACCTCTACCCTGTTAAGAGCTTTAGCATGTGGTAGCAATTAGTGATGGTCACAGCGTGGTGGAAATCTACTGTGTGTAAATCCTGGCAAATCCACAGCCGTCAGTTTCCCCCACTTTCAGCTCCTCTCAGCAGCTATCCATTCCATCCCAGCTGGTGCTAATTATTACAGCAGAACCTGACCACACTGGGACTTGGTAAAAGGAAGGGGCTAATTTTAGCACAGGGCCCTGGACTGATGACCGAGTGATGCTGGATTTGTGGGCTGTGAATCCCCGGTTCGGGACTAAAGGGGGGCAATTATTCAATCCCTGCAAATCCCGGTACGGGACTAAGAGGGTTAGAGCTATCCCATCACACATACCTACCAATCCAATAAATAAATGAATATTCATCACGACTGTTCAGCGGGACGGACGAGAACACGGCGCATCACCACAAGCTGAACCAATCAGCGGACAGCCTGTGCTACTTCACAGCCTACATGGCTGAAGGTCGCCACCAGCTGCCCAAGGACACGTCTCAGGCGCTGCAGCATCGCGTCGACCCCAACAGCGGCCAGATGGAGCGCAAGACCGTGGAGGTTTTGCTCTACATGTCTGGAAGTGAGTTGTAGGAGAGAGAGAGTGTCGAGCGTTTTGATTGGACAATCTCTATAGTGTAGAGCATTTTGATTGGATAATATAATGTTGAGCATTTTGATTGGACAATCTCTATAGTGTAGAGCATTTTGATTGGATAATATAATGTTGAGCATTTTGATTGGACAGTCTCTATTGTAGAGCATTTTGATCGGGGATCTCTATAGTGTAGAGCGTTTTGATTGGTCAATCTCTCTATAGTGTAGAGCGTTTTGATTGGACAATCTCTATAGTGTAGAGCATCTTGATTGGATAATATAGTGTTGAGCATTTTGATTGGACAGTCTCTATAGTGTAGAGCATTTTGATTGGATAATATAGTGTAGAGCATTTTGATTGGACAGTCTCTTTATAGTGTAGAGCGTTTTGATTGGACAGTCTCTCTATAGTGTAGAGCATCTTGATTGGATAATATAGTGTTGAGCATTTTGATTGGACAGTCTCTATAGTGTAGAGCATTTTGATTGGATAATGTAGTGTTGAGCATTTTGATTGGACTATCTCTACAGTGTAGAGCATTTTGATTGGACAGTCTCTATAGTGTGGAGTGTTTTGGTTAGACAGTCTCTATAGTGTAGAGCATTTTGATTGGACAGTCTCTCTATAGTGTAGAGCATTTTGGTTGGACAATCTATAGTGTAGAGCATTTTGGTTGGACAATCTCTATAGTGTAGAGCATTTTGATTGGACGATATCTATAGTGTAGAGCATTTTGGTTGGACTATCTCTATAGTGTAGAGCATTTTGATTGGATCATCTATTATGGCCTGATATGGAGTCTGTGGTGGGTGGGGATATAAACATCATGATTGGATAATTAAACAATCACTTTACTGCAGAGCATTTTAGTTGCACATACACACACGCACACACACACACACACACACACACACACACACACACACACACACACACACACACACACACACACTTATACATACTGCTTATTCAATGTACCATCTGGAAATAAAAGTTTGACTTGACTTGACTTGACTTGACACACACAGTCACTTTAGTGTAGAACAGCTTGATTGGACAATCGTACAATGACTATACTGTAAAGCATTCTGATCGGATGATCACACAAAAACTACACTGTAGAGCATTTTGATTGGATAATTACACAGCCACTGCACTGTAGATCTCTTGGATTGGACAATGGAACAATCACTATACTAGAACAATTTGATTAGACACACAGACAGTCACTATAGTGTAGAACAATTTGATTGAACAAACACACACACACACGCACACACACACACACACGCACGCACAGTCACTGTAGTGTAGAACAGTTTGACTGAACACACGCACACGGTCACTAAAGTGTAGAACAATTTGATTGAACACACACACACACACACGCACACACGCACAGTCACTGTAGTGTAGAACAGTTTGACTGAACACACACACAATCACATTACCACATTACCCCATTACTGTAAAGCATTTTGATCAGCCTGGCACAATAATTCACTATACTGTCACACAATCCTTAAACTGTAGAACATTTTTCATTGGATAGGCACACAGTACTCAATAGAACCTTCGATTGGAAAAAAAAAACCACACACACAACCTCTATGCTGTAAAGCATTTTGATTGGATAGAAATCTGGTTATTACAGAGTCAAGTATTTTGATTGGACAGAAACCCAGTTATTATGGTGTCAAATATTTTGATTGGCCAGAAACCAGGTTATAACAGTGTCAAGTATTTTGATTGGCCAGAAACCTGGTTATTACAGAGTCAAATATTTTGATTGGCCAGAAACCAGGTTATTACAGTGTTGAGTATTTTGATTGGCCAGAAACCAGGTTATTACAGTGTTGAGTATTTTGATTGGCCAGAAACCTGGTTATTACAGTGTCGAGTATTTTGATTGGCCAGAAACCTGGTTATTACAGTGTCTGAGTATTTTGATTGGCCAGAAACCTGGTTATTACAGTGTCTGAGTATTTTGATTGGCCAGAAACCAGGTTATTAAAGTGTCGAGTATTTTGATTGGCTGGAAACCAGGTTATTACAGTGTCAAGTATTTTGATTGGCCAGAAACCCAGTTATTACAGTGTCAAATATTTTGATTGGCCAGAAAACCGGTTATTACAGTGTCAAGCATTTCTATTGGCCAGAAACCAGGTTATAACAGTGTCGAGTATTTTGATTGGCCAGAAACCAGGTTAATACAGTGTCGAGTATTTTGATTGGTCAGGCACGCAGTCGACGGAGAACAGTGTGCCGCCACGCCTGTGGTGCGGGATGGGGGATGGCAAGGTCCGAGTGTTCGATGCCACCAACTGGACACTGGAAAAGACCTTTGTCCAGACGAAGAGCACTGTTGTATGTTTTTATCTTTTTTTATTTCGTATTCTTTTTATTTTGTGGATGATGGAATAAGCACTCATGTGCTTTTTTTTAATATCGAGCCTCTGTGTGTATGTAAAAAAAGATAAAGGTAAAGGTGTCTCATAACCTGTGTGGTTGTAGTGGAGCGAGGCATCAGAGATCTCAGCTTTTCTAGAGGTCAGCTTATTGAGGGTGGCGCCCATCTCCTCTCCCTCGCTGCTTTACCTTCCCTGACCCTAAAGAGGGCAGGCACCCATTTACAGCTGGGTGAACTGGGGGACTATACTGAAGCCAAGGAGCGCAAACGATCACCCATCTAACTGGTAACCATGTTCATCGCTGCTAAACTTGACAGGGGGAAAACGAGTGCTCTGACCACTGAGCTATCCCGCCCCCAAAGACTGTGCGTATGTATTTTGGTTAATTTTGTTGTCTGTTCTGTATTGTTTTTTTTGCATGTGTTTGTTGTTGTTTCATTTAGAAGTCTGTTCTCTCTATGTGATCTTAGGCTTAAGGAAGATCTGAAATTAGATAAAACAAGGTGTTATGATTAAGACAGCTAAATACAGAAGAATACCTACAGCAGAACATTTTGATAGCAGACTGAGAAACAACCTCAGCAATATCAACAATTTCTGGTTTAGACATACACAGGTATGCATGCAGAGACAAGACATACACAGACATGCACATTAAGATATGCGCATGCATGCACAGAAGTACACAGGTATGCATGCAGAGACATGACATACACAGACATGCACATTAAGATATGCACATGCATGCACAGACGTACACAGGTATGCATGCAGAAATATGCACAGGCACGCACAGACATACACAGGTATGTATGCGTTCTTACCTACACAGGTATGCATGCAGAGACATGCACATGCATGCACAGACATGCAAAGGTATGCATGCATTCTTACCTACACAGGTACGCATGCAGAAACATGCACATGCATGCACAGACATACACGGGTATGCATGCGATCTTACCTACACAGGTACGCATGCATATGATGCAGAAACATGCACACACGTACACACAGACATATACAGGTATGCATGCGTTCTTGCAGAGACATGTACATGCAGACATAATTATACAGGTATGCATGCATCCTTACCTACACAGGTATGCATACAGAGACATGGACAGGCACGCACACAGACATACACAGGTATGCATGCATTCTTACCTACACAGGTATGTATACACTCTTACCTATACACACACACACCTACCTCACCTGCCTACCTGTGGACACAGGCGTGCCTGCTGGCGGTGGGGGAGACGCAGGTGTGGGCGGGGTCTCAGGGCATCTTCATCATCGACACGGCCACCATCAGCTGCAACAAGACGCTGATGGAGCACCAGGACCTGGTGTCTGACATGGTGCTCTCCAACGATGGGTGGTCAGTGTCTCTCTCCCTCTCTCCCTCATTCTCTCTCCCTCTCTCCCTCCTTCTCTCTCTTCTCTCCCTCCCTCCCTTCTCTCCCTCTCTCCCTCCTTCTCTCCTTCTCTCCCTCCAGGACCTGGTGTCTGACATGGTGCTCTCCAAAGATGGATGGTCAGTGACCCTCCCTCCTTCTCTCCCTGCCTCTCTCCCTCACCCCCTCCCTTCTGTCATTTTGATTTCTGTTGTTTTAGTGGTCTGAATGTTATTAAGCTTTGTTAGAGTGCAGAACAGTACACTACAGTACAGTACACCACACCACACCCCACCCCCACCTTATGACACGACACGAACGACACGACATGACACGACACGACACGACACTGTGTTATACTATACTACCCTACCCTACCCTACCCTACCCTACACCACACCACACCACACCACACCACACCACACCACACCACACCACACCACACCACACCACACCACACTAACACTACACTACACTACACTTCACTTCACTTCACTGTATGTGTGTATGTGTGTGGTGGATCGGTGGTCTAGGTGGTAATGCGCCTTGCCTAGAAAGCAAAAAACTTGGGTCGGAGTGTGCAGTGGTTCGTACCCCGTTTGGGCCCCCAACTTTTCCCCCATCCATTAGACCCTGAGTGGTGGTCTGGGCGCTAGTCTTTTGGATGAGATGATAAACTGAGGTCCCGTGTGTTACACATCGCTATTTAGCGCATGTAAAAGAACCCACAGCAACAAGGGGGTTCCCCTGGCAAAATTCTGTAGAAAAAAGCCACTCTGATAGGGAAACAAATACAGTTGCTTGCAGGAAAAAAAAAAAAAAAGGGCTAGGGGCAGCACTTGTGGCGACGCGCTCTCCCTGGTGGAGAGAGAGCAGCCCAAATTTCACGCAGAGAAATCTGCTGTGACATAAAGTGGTGCCAAAAAGACACACAAAAAATACATGCATGCATGCGCATGTGTGTGTGTGTGTGCAGGTACGTGTACAGCGCCAGTGTTGACGGCAGCATCATCAAGTGGGAGGTGCAGACGCTGACGGTGATGTTCAACTTCTGCCTGGAGAAACACTGCTTCATCCGCTCCCTGCGCCTCTATGACGACCAGCTGTGGTGTGGTATGTGGATAGATGAAAGCTGGATTTTTGTTGAGATTTGTGTAGAGTAACATGTATATCAATCATAAAGAAGCATAAACATATGGCGGGGCGGTAATTAGATTACTTCCCATGCGATCGGAACTGCCAATCGCAGTGTCGTGGATCTAAATTTAGTTCACACCTGTGAATTGTGCGACGTTCTGTATCGTTGGGGGATGATCGAAAGCTGTCCTCTGCATGCACTTTGCCCGTAGCGGTAAAATGTAGAATGTGTGCAGCCTCTTTTTAGAGGCCACATTCCCACTGTCTGACTGTGCTGTTGTCGCTGAGAAGTTGTACAGAGACGTGGCAGATCAAATATCTGCACTCTGTTACAAACATAAATGGTACGGGCATGTCACATGATCAAAGGGACTTGCAAAAACAATACTGCAAGGCACTGTCCAGGGAGGAAGAAAAAGAGGCAGGCCAAGGAAGAGATGGGAGGACAACATCTATTTTATTTATTTATTTATTCTTTTATATCGAGGATAACAGAATAAGCAATCATGTGCTTTTTTTCATCCGGTCCCCGTGTGTATGCAGTTTTTGTAAATATTGTCATCTGTTCCCACCGGCACACGATGGCCTATGCTTACGAAAAGCGGAACAGGATTTAACGTGTGCGCAAGATGTTCTGCGTGTGTTCGCACACGGGGCCTCGGTTTAAAGTCTCATCCGAAGGACATCAGCGAATGGAGAGGCCTAGAACTCAACAAAACCCCGAGAAAGGCAGAACAGAGAGAGGAATGGAGGGAACTGGTTGTCAAGACTTCAGGGGTGCCCCCACGGTCGCCAGACTAAGAGATAGATAGATAGATAGATAGATAGATAGATAGATAGATAGATAGATAGATAGATAGATAGATAGATAGATAGATAGACAGAACATGCATAAAATATGTTGTGCTACGGAATTTCAGATCCACCAAGGATTATCTTTAATAATTCCCGCCTGGAAGGGGGAGAACTCAATTCCTTGACCATTCCTTGTTAATACAACGCTTACCCTTCTGCCTCACAAAGTCACTAGACCAAAGATGGCGTCACTGGTCGTCAGTTCCACTTTCTATGAGGGAGGCATTTTGGGAAATCCTAACTTGACCATTGTCAGCCTCGTTCCCGCTGACGCCAGAAGTGAATGTGTTGTGACGAGTTTGGGAAATGCGTCTGTATGACTACCAGCACACAGGCCTCAGTTTACAGTCTCATCCGAAGGACTTGTGGGGAGAGTGGAGTCAGCACTGATGTTAACATCAGGGGAAAAATCCCCTCGAACGGGAATCGAACCTGGGTCGTCATTCAGTCCCCATGTGTGTTTTGTAAATTTTTGTTCTCCTTTTGAAAAAGTAGGTCATTTTTGTTCCTTTAGGATTGGATGACAACATTTTTTGTAAAAAGTGCATGCATGCTGTTGTTGTGTTTAGACATCCTCCTTGTGGCTACATAGTTAAAAGTTAAAGTCTGTCCCGAGCCTAAGGCTCATCAGGCCGGTGCTTATCCCGGTTTCTGTGGCGTTAAGCAACGACTGAGAGTCATAGACTCCCCCCTGGATAGGACACCAGTCTATCGCAGGGTTAACCCCCAACACAAGGTTGGTACCCCTTTTACACCTGGGTGGGGTGAGAAAATAGCCGTAAAATGCCTTTTCCGAGGGCACAACGCCATAGCCGAAAGCTGGGATCGAACCCGCAACCTTTAGATTACGAGTCCAACGCCCTAACCACTAGACTACAGCGGCGGCTGTTGTGGCTACATAAATGGTGGTGATTTAAAAACGGTCACATGTGTAAGATCTCACCAGTGGTGAACCTCGGAGCTCTAGCCGAGGAACAAAAAACCCCCAAACCAACAACAACAAAAAATATAATAGTAGTAATAAATGGAATTTATATAGCACTATATCTTGCAGACACAAATCAAAGCTCTTGCATTCAGCCAGTTCTTACACATGCAAACAATAACAATTTAGATATTTACTTAACAAAGTCAGCTGTACACACACACACACACACACACACACACACACACACACACACACACACACACACACACACACACTACACACACAACACACACACACACACACACACACGCACACACACATAAAGGTTATACACTTTGACAGCGTGGTGGATATTTCGGCTGTTGAGAGCAATGGCAGCTATAAGATGAAACACGAGGGGAAAATCTTAGCATGGAAATAAATATGTCTTGAGGTTAAATTTAAATGTGTCAACAACAAAAATGAGCCAACCAATGATTAATGCTCTTACTCCTTATTTCTCAGGGGGGGACGGATAGCCTAGTGGTCAGAACATTGCGCTCGCAATTTGACGACCCAGGTTCAATTCCGGTCGAGGAGATTTTTCTCCTGGAGTTAACATCAATGCTGACTCCACTCTCCCCAAAAGTCCTTTGGATGAGACTATAAATTGAGGCCCCATGTGTGAACGCATGCAGAACATCTTGCGCACACGTTAAATCCTGTTCCACTTTTCGTAAGAGAAGGCCATCGTGTGCCGGTGGGAACAGATGACATTTACAAAATTTCATACACACGGGGACTGGATGTAAAAAAGCACAAGAGTGCTTATTCCATTATCCTCGATATAAAAGAATAAATTAAATCAAATCAAATCAAATCACACATTAAATCCTGTTCCGCTTTACGTAAGAGTAGGCCATCGTGTGCCCGGTGGGAACAGATGACAAGATTTACACAACTGCATACACAAACGGACTAGATGTAAAAAAAAAAAAAAGCACAAGAGTGCTTATTCCATTATCCTTGATATAAAAGAATAAATCAAATCAAAGCATGAATCATACCGAGTGGTTTCCGTGGCGACAGGGACATGGGAGAGCATTCTGGTGGTGGACGTGGAGGGGTCTCACCTGCAGACCTTCCAGTACCAGCCTGTGGACACGTCTGCTTCCGCCAAACTGGAGCAACTGGACTGTTTCGTCATCGTCAATGAAGAGGTAAACTAGGGGTGGGGGGCGTTGATCCATGGTGTGATTTTTTATTATTTCTGTTTTGCATGCATGCATGCACACGCAGGCAGGCATGCATGCATGCACGCACGAATGCACGCACACACACACATGCACACGAGTGCTTATTCCATTATCCTAGATATAAAAGAATTTTTTTAAAAAGATAAATAAATAAACACACACACAATAAATAAACACACACACAATACACAAACACACACACACACACACACACCCCACACACACACACACACACACACACACACACACACATGTGCACACGAGTGCTTATTCCATTATCCTTGATATATATTAAAAAAAAAAGATAAATAAACACACCGACCCACACCCCCACACACACACACACTTATATGTATGGTATGTATGTATGTATGTATGTATGTATGTATGTATGTATGTATGTACGTACGTACGTACGTACGTACGTAACGTACGTACGTACGTACGTATATATATATACCGTAAAATCCCTAGCATAAGCCCACCATCTAGCAAATGCCCACCCCCCACTTTGGGCCAAAAGTTGTGCACAGGGGTAACTACCTAGCAAACGCCCACCCTGCTTTTTTCAAAGAGACTGTGCTCACTTTCACTAGGATTTGTGCAGACTGTTCTAAAAGTCATCTTTTCCCCCTCCTTTACCTTTTCGTGTTTCCTTTTTACTTATTCTTTGTCCCCTCTCCTCACTCCCACCCATCCCCAACAAAGTGAATTAAAATCATGCCATGCTTTTTCCACTGACGTCTTTTGTCTGTCAGTGACTACCGGTACTTTGACGACACTTCCTGATGACCGGAAGTTGGTTCTTGAATCTCTCTGTGCCATTTTTGCAAAATGCCTAAGCGACAGTCTTACACTGTATCTTTCAAATTGGAAGCCCTCCAGTATCTGGATAACGAAGCAGGTGGGAATGTTTTGGAGTGTGCCCGTGAAAACAGAGACAGACTTGAACAGCAGTAAGGAAAAGACAAGCAAAAACGGAAACTGTCAAAAGGACCAACAGTTAGATCTGAACATGTCGACCAAAGTGTGCTGCATTATCTGGAAGATGAAAGATCTGAAGGCAGGGTATTGGGAAACAAGGGCCTACAATGGAAAGTGATGGAACTCGTTGGCCTTCTTTGCCTCAAAGTCCCTTTTTCTATTTTCTTTCACTTCTACTCACACGACCTAACTTAATGCTTTCGGGGTTTGTATTCACTCAATTACACTGTTGAGCACAAACATTACTTTGTGCAAAGGGATCTATCCCTAGCAAACGGCCACCCCCCAATTTTGCCCTAAATCAGTGCACAGGGGGGGTGGGCGTATGCGAGGGATTTTACGGTATATATATAAATATATATATATTGTCACATACACACATGGTCTCACACACCCACACGGACTCCACACACACACACACACACACACACACACACACACACACACACACACACACACACACACACACACACACACACACACACACACACACACACGACACACACACACACACACGCACACCCCCCCCCCCCCCCCCCCACACACACACGTACAGACCCACCCATACACACACACACACCCATACACACACCCCCCAACCCCCCCCCCCCCCCCACACACACACACACAGCGAAGAAAAAGCAGTGTTGATGCAGCAGCAGCAGCAGCTAAGCAGTGCAGTGTTGTGTTGTGTGGGCCATCAGGTGTGGGCAGGATGCAGAAGGCTAGGCCTGATCGTGGTGTGGGATGTGAACACTGTCAAAGTGAAAACCACACACAAGCTGGACTGTCGGGGAATCAGCACCATGAGGGTCATCGCTGATAAGGTCAGTTAACTCGTGGGTGGTGGGTGGTGGGTGGTGTGGGGAGGTGGGGGATGGGTGTGGGTGTGGATTGGTTGGTGTGTGTGTGTGTGTGTGTGTGTGTGTGTGTGTGTGTGTGTGTGTGTGTGTGTGTGTGTGTGTGTGCACACGCATGCGTGCGTTCGAGCATGTGTGTGCAGTATGGTAAAGACCTTAGATTAGAAAACACATGTATAAATCATGATCAGTATATGTTCCAACATTCTTAAATAACGTGTGTGTGTGTGTGTGTGTGCGTGTGTGCGTGCGCGTATGTGTGTGCATGTGTGCGTGCGCGCGCTCACACACGCACTCATGGTATGCTAAAGACCTTAGACAAAAAAAAAAAACCCACACATACGACTCACAATCAACATACATTTCAACATTCTAACACAATAACACTACACATTGCCACACAAAAATCCCCCCAACCGCACCCCCCCCCGAAAAAGAAATTTTTTTTTTTTTTAATATATTTTTAAAAAATGGATTTCAGATCTGGGTTGGCACCAAAGACGGCACCATTTTCATCTACAGGACAAAGAAAAATCCCCCCCACCCCCCAAAAAAAAAAAAAAAAAAAATTTTTTTTTCAATTTTTTTTTTTTAAATTTCAGGTCTGGGTGGGCACCAAGGATGGCACCATCTTCATCTACAGAACACTGACAGGCAGGCTGTGGAAGACCATCAAGGCTCATGAGGATGCTGTGAGGGCGCTGTGTGCTGCCGAGAGTCGCTACGTCATGATGGGGCGCAGAAAGACGGCAAGTGGCCATCGGTCCCGCAGGCCACCCACTGGACATGTCGGCAGTGCTCGTACCGAGGATTGACCTTGTCTCCTTGGTGGGGGGGGGGGGGTGGTGGGTTGTGTCTGTTTGGGTTTTGGGGGGAAGGCGGAGGGTGTTTTTCTTGTTGTTGTCTGTTGTTTTTGTTTTTTTTGTTTTTGTTGTTGTTGCCCTTCTTTTCTGATGCCTTCTTCTTCCTTTGTTTCTTCTTTTGTCCTTCTTCTTTCTTTGTCCTTCTTCTTTCTTTGCCTCTTCTTCCTTTGTCTTCTTTCCTTTGTCCTTCTTCTCTTTGTCCTTCGTTTCTTCTTCTTTTTGTCCTTCTTCTTTTGTCTTCTTCTTCCTTTGTCCTTCTTCCTTTGTCCTTCTTCTTTTGTCCTTCTTCTTCCTTTGTCCTTCTTCCTTTGTCCTCTTTCCTTTGTCCTTCTTCTTCCTTTGTCCTTCTTCCTTTGTCCTTCTTCTCTTTGTCCTTCTTCCTTTGTCCTTCTTCTTTTGTCCTTCTTCTTCTTTGTCCTTCTTCTTTGTCCCTTTGTCTTCTTCCTTTGTCCTTCTTCTTTCTCTTCTTGTCCTTCTTCTTCTTTGTCCTTCTTCTTCTTTGTCCTTCTTCCTTTGTCCTTCTTCCTTTGTCCTTCTTCTTTGTCCTTCTCCTTTGTCCTTCTTCTTCCTTTGTCCTTCTTCTTCCTTTGTCCTTCTTCTTCCTTTGTCCTTCTTCTTTGTCCTTCTTCCTTTGTCCTTCTTCTTCCTTTGTCCTTCTTCCTTTGTCCTTCTTCCTTTGTCCTTCTTCTTCCTTTGTCCTTCTTCTTCCTTTGTCCTTCTTCCTTTGTCCTTCTTCCTTTGTCCTTCTTCCTTTGTCCTCTTCTTCCTTTGTCCTTCTTTCCTTTGTCCTTCTTCCTTTGTCCTTCTTCCTTTGTCCTTCCTTTGTCCTTCTTCCTTTGTCCTTCTTCCTTTGTCCTTCTTCCTTTGTCCTTCTTCCTTTGTCCTTCCTTTGTCCTTCCTTGTCTCTTCCTTTGTCCTTCCTTTGCCCTTCTTCTTCCTTGCCCTCTCTTCTTTCCTTCTTCCTTTTTCCTTTTCCTTCTTTGTCCTCTTTCCTTGTCCTTCTTTTTCATTGTCCTTCTTTTTTCTTGTCCTTCTTCCTTCTTATCCTGCAGGGATTGATCTCTTTTGTGTTATAGGGTTCACCCCTCTTCTTGTTGTGTAAACTCAAATAGATAGGAGACTCTGTGTAAGTGTGTAAACTCAAATAGGAAACTCTCGTCTGTAAACTCAAATAGATAGGAAACTCTCATCTGTAAACTCAAATAGATAGGAAACTCTCATCTGTAAACTCAAATAGATAGGTGACTCTCGTCTGTAAACTCAAATAGATAGGAGACTGTGATCTGTAAATAGATAGGAGACTCTCATCTGTAAATAGATAGGAGACTCTCATCTTTAAACTCAAATAGATAGGAAACTGTGTATAAACTCAAATAGATAGGAGACTCTCGTCTGTAAACTCAAATAGATAGGAGACTCTGATCTGTAAATAGATAGGAGACTCTCATCTGTAAATAGATAGGAGACTCTCATCTTTAAACTCAAATAGATAGGAAACTGTGTATAAACTCAAATAGATAGGAGACTCTTTATAAAGTTAAATAGGTAGGAAATTTTATGTGTAAAGTCAAATAGATAGGAGACTATATGTGTAAACTCCAATAAATAGGAGACTCTGTATAAAGTCAAATAGATAGGAGACTATGTGTGTAAACTCCAATAAATAGACGACTCTGTATAAAGTCAAATAGATAGAAGATTTTATGTGTAAACTCGAATAGGTAGGAAACTCGGTGTGTGGACTCCAGTAGATAGGAAGCTCTATTTGTAAGTACAAATAGGTATGAGGCGATGTGTACTTTCAAATATAATAAAGATCTCAGGATGATGTGTAAACTCTGATAGATAAAAGGTTCATAACGATGTGTTCACTCAATTAGATATGAGACTCGGTATGTAAATTCAGAAAGGACAATCATAATGACAATCTTTAAACTCAAGAAGGAGGAATGAGACTTTTCACAATATTTTATCTCAAATAGACATGAGGCGCAGAATTATTTGTTAACTTGCATGCTATGCCCTCCCCCCCCACCCCACCCCCAGCCTTTGTTACATTCTATCTGTGCCTTCTGGAAAAGACATGATCTCATCTTGATGAATTGTTGGGCGTTCCCCAGCTTAACACCCTGGGGGTGGGTCTGTCACCCAGAACATGCCACACTGTGTCTGTCTGTCTGTCTGTCTGTCTCACTCCTCCCACCTGGGAATGAATCACTGTGAGACTGTCAGTACACACTGGAGGATGAGATGTTTGCATGTCCCCCCCCCCCCCCCCCCCCCCCCCTCCCCCTCCCCCCTCCCCCCCACCCCCCTCCCCTCCTCCCCCCCATTTCTCCCCTCCCTCCCCACTTTCCCCTGTCTCTACCCTCCCTCCCCCACTTTTCTCCCCTCCCTATCTCCCTCCTTCTTCCACCTCCCTCCCTTATACCATCATTCTTATCTCCGCTCCTGATTTTACTATCATATTGTTCCACGTTGTTTTATGTGTGTTTTTTTGTGTGTTTTTTTTAATATAATAATTATCACTGTACACAGACGGAAAAGATGACTGTGATCTGTAACGCAGTGACTCTACGAATGATGAATGCTGCTGCTGTTGTTGTTGTTGTTGTTGTCTGCTGTTGTGGTGGTGGTGGTGGTGGAGCGACTACTGATATTACTTGGAATCTGCCAGGAGGAGAACAACGGAACTTTCTGGAATGTACCTGCAAACTGCCTTAACTCAGGAAAATAGAGGGTAGGTGTGTGTTGCTGCCTGTCGATACTTTTCAGAATTTTTTTTTTTTTTTTTTTTTTTTTTTTTTTTTACTGGATTTTTGCAACCTGATAGCTGGACAACATTGTGAAATGGGACAAGGAGATTCATTTTTCAGAGATCCAGCCTTTGGTATACACAAACCTGTCATTTTTGGAGGATTTTTTTTTTTTTTTTGTGAGGAATTTTGCGAACAGTTCTTCAGTGGGGTGTCCCCATGAAGATATAAGAGAAGAGGAGTGGATTTTAAGGTCACATTTCTTTTGTATGTGTGTGTGTTTGTGTGTGTTGTGTGTGTGTGTGTGTGTGTATGTATGTGTGTGTGTGTTGTGTGTGTGTGTGTGTGTGTAATTATGTGATTGTGTGTGTGTGTTTGTGTGTGTGTGTGTGTGTATTGTGTATGTGTGTGTGTGTGTGTGTGTGTGTGTGTGTGTGTGTGTGTGTGTGTGTGTGTGTGTATGTATGTGTGTGTGTGTATGTATGTATGTGTGTGTGTGTTGTGTGTGTGTGTGTGTGTGTGTGTGTGTAATTATGTGAGTGTGTGTGTGTGTTGTGTGTGTGTGTGTGTGTATTGTGTGTGTGTGTGTGTGCGTGTGTGTGTGTGTGGTGTGTGTGTGTGTGTGTGTGTGTGTGTGTATGTGTAATTATGTCAAAGTCAAAGTCAAAGTCAAATTTTTATTTACAGATGGTACATTGAGTAAGCAAAACAATTGCTTTTTTTCATCAAGCCATCTACAAAGAAAAGTATGTAAGAAAATGAAAAAGAAAAATATCGACAATAATGACAACGACAATAATAACAGCAATAAAGAGGACTAAAATGATAATCACTGAAAACTAGCCAACTACACACATCTTAAGCAAAATTTTAGCATATCAATATTTAAACATTTCAATATTCAAAATGCATACATACTAATAAACACTTGTTATCGACCAATCACCCACCCATGCCTGCTATTATTTGTTAGATACACATGTGAAACATACACATGCACACACATGCACAAACACACACACTCACACACACACACACGCACACACCCACACCCAAACCCAAACCCACCCACCCACCCACCACACCCACACACCACACACACACACACACACACACACACACACACACACACACACACACACACACACACACACACACACACACACACACTGCACAAACAGCATATACAAACATCATATATACATACAATTATACACATATGCGCGCGTAGGCGCACCGTTGCATTATTCTGCACGAAGTCATTTAATTATATTACAACAAACTTACATTGAAAATCATAACAACAACAAAATATCAGTGAATGGCACAAAAGTACACAGTGGTGATAAGGTAAAACTTACAAGTCTTTTTCACTACTGTTATTCATGAGATAGTTTTTTAAGTGTTTTTTAAATGGGGTTTTGCTTGTAGTACTTTTTAGATCTACTGGGAGATTATTCCATAAATGACTACCCGAATACAGAAAACTTGACTTGTAGAGGTCATTTCTGGGTCTTGGGAACGTTAATAAATGATTATGCCTGTGCGGATTTATTTTGAAGGATTTTTTAATCTTTGGAGGAGCATTTCCGTTTATAACATTATGCATGCACACAGCTTTGTTGAAAAAAAGTCTTTTATGAAAAGTCAGTATATTTAATTGCTTGTAATCAGAAACAGTCAATGAGCTTGACTTTAACAGAACCAGCTTAAGTGCTCTTTTATATAAACGGTGGATAAATTTCAAATTTGTTTCACTGCATTTGTCCCATAGTGTAGATGCATAGTCGATAATTGGCAAAACATGGCCACAAAAGAAGAGTTTACGGGAATGGTTGTCGAGAAAGTTCTTTATCTTAGATAGCTGAAGTAACCTATTAGAGAGACGTTTTCCCAGAGACATCACGTGATCTGTCCATGTCAAGCTCTTGTCAATAGTGATACCTAGTATTTTATGAGAATCCACTTCTTCAATTAATCGTTTATCAATAAACAAGGGTTTAAAACTGGATTTCATTTTTTGTCTTTTCTGTCTAGCTGAAACATACATACATTTTGTTTTTTTCGCATTTAAAGACATATGATTTAACTGTGTCCAAGAAATTAGTCTGTCAATGTTATCCTGTAGTTTGTTGCCTAACGTATTGGGATCAGAGTCACTACAGAACAGAGATGTATCGTCAGCAAACATTTCACAGTGACAATTTACAAAGCAGGGTAAGTCGTTTACATAAATGGAAAACAGTAGGGGTCCGAGCACTGATCCTTGTGGTATACCATGTTTAACGTCTACTAAATCTGATGTTTGGTCATTTACTACCACTAGCTGCTTCCTATCTGACAAAAAACTTGCTAAAAGATTAATAATTTCTGGTGTTAGCTTGTACAAGTATAATTTACGCAATAATAAAGAGTGGTTAATGACATCAAAAGCCTTCTCGAAATCAACAAAAAGAAGACCAGTAAATTTATTTTCATTTATATTATGCAAGACATTGTCAGTGAGTTGGATAAGAGCTGTATGACAGGAATAGTTTTTTCTAAACCCAGACTGACTTTCACTCATAAGTTTGTTATTAGTAAAGTAAGAATATATGGATTTTTGTAAATGCTTTTCAACAGGCTTAGATAAGACAGACAAAATGGAAATCGGTCTGTAATTTGACGGAGAAGAGGAATCACCTGACTTGTAAACAGGTATAACTTTAGCTTGCTTCAGTTTGTAAGGGAAGCAATTTTTTTCAATGCACAAATTGTATAGGTAGGTAAGTGAGTCGAAAATCAACGGGCTTGAAAGATTTAATATTTTCGTGTGAGTGTGTGTGTGTGTTGTGTGTGTGTGTGTGTGTGGTGTGTGTGTGTGTGTGTGTGTGTGTGTGTGTGTGTGTGTGTGTGTGTGTGTGTGTGTACTTTTTTCCATGTGTCCTCCTCCTTCGTTGTTTTTCTTTTGTCGAGGAAAAAAACAAGTGCAGGTGACTGCTTACAACTCCTCAGCTATTTTTGAAATGACTTTGGAGGAATTGTTGTTTTCTTTTGTGAGTTTGTTCTGGTCAGTGGGGTTTATTTTATTATTATTTTTTGTATTCTTTTATATCGAGGATAATGGAATAAAGCACTCATGTGCTTTTTTTTCATGCAGTCCCCGTGTGTATGCAGTTTTGTAAATATTGTCATCTGTTCCCACCGGCACACAATGGCCTACTCTTACGAAAAGCAGAACAGGATTTAATGTGTGCGCAAGATGTTGTGCATGTGTTCACACACGAGGTCTCGGTTTACAGTCTCGTCCGAAGTACTTTTGGGGAGAGTGTTCAGTGTGTGTGTGTGTGTGTGTGTGTGTGTGTGTGTGTGTGTGTGTGTGTGTGTGTTTCATTTCATAGTTCTTTTTCCCCCCTCAGGTTTTGCTGTTGATCAATTCTGGGTTGTTGAGGGCAGAACAAACAGAATCAGGAATTCTATGGTTTGCAGGGTTTACTCTCTGGACCCTGTTTTATTTTTTAATTAATTAATTTATTTATTCTTTTATATCGAGGTTAATGTAATAAGCAATCATATGCTTTTTTTTTTACACCCACTCCCCGTGTCTATGCAGTTTTGTAAATGTCATCTGTTCCCACCAGCACACGATGGCCCCTGTTATGTCTATAGGTCAGTTACAGGTAGAGTGGTTGATGAATATAACGATGACTGATTGAGGAACAAAGGGGGTGTTGACATATTAAGCAGCGGTTGTGTGGTTGTGGGTCTATCGTAGGGATCGTGTTTGTTGTTGATATATATATATATATATATATATATATGTGTGTGTGTGTGTGTGTGTCTGTGTGTGTGTGTGTGTGTGTGTGTGTGTGTGTGTGTGTACATATACATATATGTATTTTTGATCTATGAAAGAGAGGGATCACATTTCTATAATTTAAGGTTGTGGTGTTAGGATCTATAGAGAGGAATTTGTTTTATATACTGGAAGGTTATGGCCTGTTTAGGATGTATAAAAGATTAATTTTATGTGTATACTAAAAGATTATGGCCTTTTAGTATCTATGAAGAGGAATTTGTTATATATGATAAAAGGTTGTGGCCTTTAAGATCCATAATGAAGAATTTGTTATGTATATTAAAAGGTTGTGGCCTGTTTAGGATCTGTAAAAGATTAATTTTATGTGTATACTAAAAGATTATGGCCTTTTATTATCTATGAAGAGGAATTTGTTTTATATGATAAAAGGTTGTGGCCTTTAGGATCTATAACGAGGAATTTGTATGTATACTTAAAAGTTGTGGCCTGTTTAGGATCTATAAATAGGAATTTTATGTGTACATGTATACTTACAGGTTGTGGCCTTTTAGGTTCTATAAAGAGGAATTCGTTGTATATGCTAAAAGGTTGTGGCTTGTTTAGGATCTATAAAGAAACATTTCATGTATATATACTCAACTGCATGGATCCTGTTTCTTTAGTTCGTAGTTTTGCTCATAGTATGGGGACCAGCCAACTCTCGATGATTCCTTCTTTGGACAGGCGATGGCAGACCTGGTTCAGATTTACTGAGATCTCCTGTCTGTACTCAACAGGTTGAGATGTTTAATGCATATGATTTTAAAAAAAAGAAAAAAAAGAGGGTTTCCATTTCTCTAAGGAATGGTTGAAGTCTGTAAGCTTTGCAAGTACGAGATAGACCTCAGTGAACAGGTGAGGATTGTGAAAAAGGTATTTTTGATGTGTGAAAAAAAAAAATAAAAGAAAGATCTCATTTCTGTGGCACCAGGTATGTATATAGATATAACAACATTTATCTGTTTGTAAATTTTTTCTAAGTATGTTCTTTTTTCTTTTTTTTTTTAAATAGTAGGTCTCTGTGAATACAAGTCTGATCCTGGGTGTACATCCTGGTTTTCCTGTCTGGTCCATTATGGCAGTGTCACTCGTGGCCGTAGAGACTGAGAGAAACGATCCGTCAGTGCCTGCAGCTCATTGTGTGCTGGTAGGAACGGATGATAAAATTATTTTTTTAAAAACCAGCATGCACACAGGTGTCGTTTTTCGACACTATCCCTGAGGAAAAATCGGGGAGTTGGAGTCCCCAGGGGGGCTCGGCGCTGTATATATATATATGTATATATTTTTTAAAAAAATTAATGGGTAGGTGCTGGACTTGTGGCGACGCCCTCTTTCCGGGGAGAGCAGCCCAAATTTTACGCAGAGAAATCTGCTGTGACAAAAAGTGTTACAAAATACAAATATATCCTAGTGCCTTTTTGATGTTGTTGTACATTCCTCTGATGTTTCCTGTATTGGCAGCAGTCTGGAATCCTGGCAATGGTGAGAATCTGCTTGTGATTCACCAGACGCTGCCAAGATTCGAACCCATGACTTCATGGACCCATGGGATTGAAGTCAAATAGTCTTAACCAGTTGTCTATATAGCATTAGTAATTTTTTTTTTTTGGTAATTGAATTGATGATGTGGTGGTTTGTTACGATTCTGGTGAAGGTTTTATGTTGAAATTCATGACAAATACCTAAAGCCATTGGAAAGAAGTTCAGAACAATCTATCCATTTTTCGTTTTATTTATCTATTTTTATTATTTATTTATTTA
>CM060350.1:18438616-18446116 GCA_030674155.1 Stramonita haemastoma | reverse complement strand
CACTGGTTATGGTCTATGAGGCAGGCTGACAGAGATTTCTTCAGAGAGTCTAAGTCTCTTCTTTGGTGCGCCTCTGTAGCGGTGTCCGGTGGAAAGTTCACCGTAGAGAACCATCTTCGGTAGACGATGGTCCTCCATTCTAGAGACATGCCCTGCCCAGCGAAGCTGCGTTTTCAGCAACATGGCCTCAATGCTGGTGATCCCTGCTTGCTCCAGCACCTCAGCATTCGTGGTGTAGGCGCTCCAGTGGATGTCGAGGATGGAGCGGAGACAGCGTTGGTGGAAGCGTTCCAGAATTCGCAGGTGGTGTCTGTATGTGACCCATGACTCAGAGCCGTACAGGAGGGTGGTCAGTACCACGGCTCTGTAGACACTGATCTTGGTGTCTTTCTTCAGGTGTTTGTTTTTCCAGACACGGTGGTAGAGTCTGCCAAAAGCACTGTTTGCCTTTGCCAGTCTGTTGTCTACATCTTTATCAATCTTTGCGTCAGAGGAGATTGTGCATCCCAGGTAGGTAAACTGCTGGACTGTCTTCAGTTCTGTCTCACCAATTGTAATGTGAGGTGGGTGGTACGCTACCTGAGGTGCGGGCTGGTAGAGAACCTCTGTCTTCTTCAGGCTGACTTCGAGTCCGAAGAGCTGGGCTGCCTCTGCAAAACAGGATGTTACATGCTGCAGGGCGGTTTCTGTGTGGGCTACAAGGGCAGCATCATCAGCAAAAAGTAGCTCTCGAATTTGTTGCTCCAGGGTTTTGGTGTGGGCCTGAAGACGCCGCAGGTTGAATAGGCTGCCATCTGTGCGGTAGCGTATGAAAACTCCGTCTTCGTCATCAAGATCTTCTGTGGCCCGCTGGAGCATCATGCTGAAGAAGATAGTGAAGAGGGTTGGTGCAAGAACGCAGCCCTGCTTCACCCCGTTTGTGATTGGGAAAGGCTCTGAGAGGTCGTTGCTGTTTCTGACCTGGCCACGCTGGTCTTCATGTAGCTGGATCACCATGTTGAGAAACTTTGGGGGACAGCCAAGACGCTCCATGATCTGCCACAGGCCCTTCCTGCTCACAGTGTCAAATGCCTTGGTTAAATCAACGAAGGTGATGTACAGTCCCTTGTTCTGTTCGCGGCACTTTTCTTGAAGTTGTCTGAGCACGAAGACCATGTCAGTGGTACCCCTGTTAGCTCTGAAGCCGCACTGGCTCTCAGGGAGGTGGTGTTCTGCAACAGCAGTACTAGTCTGTTGAGGAGAACTCTTGCAAGGATTTTGCCAGCGATGGAGAGAAGAGTTATCCCCCTGTAGTTGGAGCAATCTGATTTTTCCCCTTTGTTTTTGTAAAGGGTGATTATGATTGCATCACGAAGGTTTTGTGGTAACTTTCCCTGCTCCCAGCAGCAAACAAAAAATTCATAGAGCTTGCAGTGCAGTGTTTGCCCCCCGTTTTTCCATAATTCTGGTGGAATACCGTCGACGCCTGCAGCCTTCCCACTCTTCAGTTGTTCTATGGCTTTAGTTACCTCTTCCAGGGTTGGGGCTTCGTCCAGTTCTTCTTTCACTGGTTGCTGTGGGATCTGTTGGATCACTGCATCATCAACAGTGCGATCAGCGCTGAAGAGGGTTTGAAAGTGTTCAGCCCAGCGGTTCAATACGGACATCTTGTCTGTGAGGAGTGCCTGGCCGTCAGTGCTGCGCAAAGGACTCAACACTTGGTGAGAGGGTCCATAGACCCTAAAAAATAAGGGGCAGATAAATAAGATGACAAAAGGCCGGTTGGAGTCCCATCCTACCCCGACTTTTGTGCAGTAACAGAGCCCATGGCACCAAGAGAGTTTTCTACTGTAGGCATACACACTTTACTAACATCTTTAATATGGGTGGTGCTGTTCTTGTGGTGATACCACAGCCACAAAGAGAACAGCCTGGCTTGAATCTAGCAAGTCTGTCGGAACGAAAGCTGGTAAAGTGTAGGCAACAATACATAGTATTACACATAATATCAATGAAAATATACAATTGATGCACCACAGCACAGATCAGCACAGGGCAGTTGCCACACAAACACACAAAAAATAGAATAGCACTGCGTCCAAAAGTTCAAAGCAACATGATAATGATGAGGATCATTTATGGCGCACTTTCAGACCTATGACCAGTACGCCTGTAGGTATTCTGGGCAATGTGCTCTTAAACAAGATATGAGGTGTAGATACAAACGAATGCACTGGGCCTAAGATGCAGTCATTTCTTTAATACACCTAAGATCTGGTTTCTTTGTTTGAGTGGTTTTGTTTTCTAAGAGATCTGCTTCAGCATCATTAATTTTTTAAATTCATTTTTCCTCTTCATCACATAAATTGTCATGTTGTACTGACGCGTACTGTCCTAACAACACATGTACGCACGCACACACATACACGCGCGCAAACACACGCAGGCTCGCACGCACCCCCCCCCCCCCACTGAATACATGCATTATATGCTCTGATATGTATGAGACAGAGAAACAGTCAGCAGGAACATTGCTGAAAGTAGCCTACACATCCACCACCCAAAATAAGCCTTTGTTTAAAGAAAAACCCAAATGGTAAAACATTTGTGAGTAGCTGAACAATACCTTGAACTGAACATTGTTGTGCATGTGTTGTGTCCTAAAGTGGTCTATATCCTAAAATGAATATGCTCAAGAGAGGTAAGAACTTCTCCCTGGGTTTTGAAACAACCTCCCCTTTCCTTTACCAGATGGGCTGTCAATGCACAGACTGCAAATTACAAAACAAACCAATCTAAATCTGAAATTCTTCTTGTGAACGTGCATATCAATAGAACAACAGATTGTCCTGGGTAAGTCAAGGAGTCTTGTACACGTTTTGAGTTTGCAGTCTTGACATAGCTTTTATCTTATATAAAGTATCTTTTTATGGCCATCATTTTGGGTGGGTTTTTCAAGTGTATTGATAGAAAACGAAGTGCCCGGCAGTTTAGAGATAATTTCCAGTTACATTGTTAAGACCAGGTTTTTGCAATTGAAGGTCTTACTCCAGCTAGGGACAGAAAACACATTTAGGGACACAACACACACGTGCAAATCGTGTCTCTGTTGCGAGTTCCGGTGAGTTGATTTGTTTCTTTCTTTTCTTTTTTCTCTCTTGCCATTTCAAACGGCCTGACATCTGCATGCAGTGTGGACCACTTGAACAGCTGGGAAAGCAAAATGTGGGATTTTGAACATCATCGTTTTTTGCCTTTGTCTTTTTTGTAGAAAGACTATGATGAAGAGCAGCACTGGTGAGTAATTTGTATTTAGAAGTAGCTACTTAGTAAGTAGGCCATTAGGTATCGATAGTGGTAAGAAACTCGCGTAGAGAATGGCAGCAGAGAGTCCTCAGAGGAGAAGCCCCCTTCAAACAAGTGTTTCGGGCCTTTAATCTTCCTTATTTATTTTAAAACTTAGGGGAAATCCCTGCTTTGTGAATTTCATGACAACTGCTGCCAAGAAATGTTAATCTTGAGTGCAGCGAGTGATTTGGCGCATTCACAAGGACCAGGGCTGAGAGTCTGATCTAGTGTAGTTGTGTCATAAACCAACCAGGCCTATTCCGTGGTTTTGAAAACTGATTGAAACAGCTGTGTCCTGAACCAAAATGGTTTGGTACTGTCACGAATAGGCATCCTTCAAACACACATACACACACACACACACACACACACACACACACAACACACACACACACACACACACACACACACACACACACACTCACAACACATCCAGACTTTCAAGGCAAGATTGTTTTTGATTAGGACATTAAAGCAAGATGTTAAGGGAAGGTTTTTAGAGTGAGCTTAAGATCTTAACCCCTCCCCAACCCCCCTCCCCCCCTAAAAAAAAGCGTAAACCCTTACTAATAATTATGTTAATGCTTGAAATGGGAAAGATGTCGAGATGCTCCCCTTCTTCCTACAGCTGATTTTTTTTTCTTTTTCAATATTGTCAGATAGTGCTGTAGAATTGAGAAATAGACAAATGAAAGATATTTTGGATAAACGATCGTAATATTAAATGGTAGGCAGGCAAGTATCTTTACATCAGTAGGTACAAATGGACATCTTGTGTTTTAAGACATGTTTATGCATTTTCTTGCTGAAAGTTTTAGCAGAGCAGTTTTGATGTGATCACAAGAGAACTGACAATAATGTTAAATGGAACAATGTGGTTTTTGCCTGTGGTAATTGTGAATTTTATCATCTTTACAATTTTTTTTCGTTCCGAGGTTCACGCTTCGAGGTTGACCGAAGATGAAATTTTGCATATGCGACCATTTTTGCTCACCGCTAAGGTTGTCGCTTTCCGACTTCAAGAATGATGTCTAAACACACCTGTGTGCATGCGTTTTTTGTGTGTGTGTGTGTGTGCGTTTTTTTTTTTTAAATATCATCCGTTCCTACCGCCACAGAACGGCCTACTCTTCCGGAAGACGGAACAAGTTTTAACGTGTTGTTGTTATTGTAGTGAATTTTTGCACTTGCTGATATTAAACATTTTTGTCAGGCAGTTAAGTTTGCTTGACTCTACATTTATGAGTTGGGTTTGGCTTTATCTTGACAGAAAAATGTGGACAATAAGTAAATACGTAAATAATTTGATATCTGAATATAAAAGTTGCATGTCATTATTCGTGTGTTAAAGAGACTGGAGGATATGAATCTTTTACTACAGCTCCTATCAATGATGTCATTAATGTTGTCAATTACTGGTAATTGGGAGGATCGATGGTCTAGAGATTGATCCCCGTTTATTGCCCGGAACTTTATCCCGTCCACTAGACTGTGAGTGGTGGCCTGCATACAAGTCTTTCGGAACGGATGGTGAACAAGGTCCTGCATGCAGCACACATTCAGCGCACGTAAAAGAACCCACGACATCAAGAAAGAGATCTCCAGCAAAATTCTGTAGAATAAAGCCCTTCTCATAGGGAAACTAATACACTTTAAAAAAGGACATTTTTTTTAGTGGTACTGCTCTTGTGGCAACGCACTCACCCCTGAGAGAGAAGCCCAAATTGCCCGCAGATAAATATGCTGTGACTGGAAGTGGTATTCAATTCAATTTTCAATTTATTTGAGTTCAGTTGTGAAGTTATTTTACACTGCTTTAGAATAGAAAAGCCGCCGCCGTAGTCTAGTGGTTAGGGCGTTGGACTCGTAATCTAAAGGTTGCGGGTTCGATCCCAGCTTTCGGCTATAGCGTTGTGTCCTTGGAAAAGGCACTTTACGGCTATTTTCTCACCCCACCCAGGTGTAAAAGGGGTACCAACCTTGTGTTGGGGGTTAACCCTGCGATAGACTGGCGTCCTATCCAGGGGGGAGTCTATGACTCTCAGTCGCTTAACGCCACAGAAACCGGGATAAGCACCGGCCTGATGAG
Organism: Stramonita haemastoma; assembly: GCA_030674155.1. Lineage (NCBI taxonomy): Eukaryota > Metazoa > Mollusca > Gastropoda > Neogastropoda > Muricidae > Stramonita > Stramonita haemastoma. The sequence goes on along the minus strand of CM060350.1, from coordinate 18,440,700 downwards.
CCTTAGGCTCGGGACAGACTTTAACTTTTAACTTTTAGAATAGAAACGAGTAAAACTGTCATTGTCATAACATGGGTGTAAATTTTCATACGTTGAGATTAAAAAAAATATCGCTGTATAATTTTTCACCTACCTTATGAACTTACGTGGTTTTTTTGTTCAGGTAAAACTGGGTGGCCAGGCGACCTGCCATGGCAACCTGTCCTAACCAACCAGAGGAAGAGTTGGGTTTGCAACAAGAAGGACCACACAAACCTCAACATAGACCACACAAACTTCAACATCAAGGACCACACAAATTTCAACATCAAGGACCACACAAACTTCAACATCAAGGACCACATAAACCTCAACATCAAGGACCACACAAACCTCAACATAGACCACACAAACCTCAACATCAAGGACCACACAAACCTCAACATTAAGGACCAGACAAACGTCAACACGGAACAGACAAACCTCAACATCAAGGGCCACACAAACCTCAACATCAAGGACCAGACAAACCTCAACATGAAATGCCTGCAGCAGCATCCCCTGAGGGAGGAAGATCAGCACTCTGCTCTTCAGTCTCCCTTCCCTACCATCATCATGGCCACAGATTCCAGAGAAAAGGTATGTAAAACAACGTGGTGTAGCTTACAGGAAAAATGTCTTCCCAATTCTGTAAAAAAAGAAAAAAAGGAAAAATATCCACCATATTTTTTCATATGGTGACTTGTAGTTTTATTTCAGTTACTGGATGTGTTTCTGAAACGGCATTTAAAAAGGTACACGTATTTCTTCAGCAGACAGTGCCGAAGAAAATTTACAAAAACTGCATACACACGGCGACTTGATGTAAAAAAAAGTACGAGTGCTTATTTCATTATCCTTGACATAAAAGAAAAAATAAGTAAAGAGTAGCTGAGAATTATTTTAAAATGGTAAAGAAACAATCTGGGCAATCTCATAAATGTAAACCCATTTTTCATTTTGTTTTGGTTGTGATACAGTACTGCGTGACCTAACTTTTACATCAGAGGAGTGCTGTTGTTTATTTACTACAAGTATAATTATTGGTTAGATTTCCCACAGTTGTAAAGTTGTCTTTGAAAATCGTGTTAAGACACTTTGTCCTAACAATGAATGCCTGAAACCTGTACCCTACTTGTTCGTTACAAAAAAAAAATGTCTGAAAGCTAACGTAAGAATCTTTCTGTCGAAAATGAGTACTGGGGAATGTAGAGATCAAAAACATTTTTTGAAGAAAAAATTTTTTCAACTGAGGGAGGGATATCTATAATGTATGCTAATGTATTTTTTAAATTTTATTTATTCTTTTATATCGGGGATAATGGATTAAGCACTCGTGTGCTTTTTTTTTTTTTACATCCAGTCCCCGTGTGTATGCAGTTGTGTAAATCTTGTCATCTGTTACCACCGGCACACGATGGCCTACTCTTGCGAAAAGCGGAACAGGATTTAACGTGTGCGCAAGATATCTGCGTGCGTTCCCACACGGGGCCTCGGTTTATAGTCTCATCGGAAGGACTTTTGGGGAGGTTGGAGTCGGCACTGATGTTAACTCCAGGGGAAAAATCCCCTCGACCAGGAATCGAACCCGGAGTGCGAGCGCAATATTTCTCTTCGTAGAATTTAATTTTTAACGCTAAAACCACAATCCTAGATAGAAGGCAATGAGGTGCTCATGGCTGTAGTCTATGATCTGTACCATATTGGTTTTCTATTTAATTTTATTCTATTTTCATTTTATTTATCTTGCACACACGCCACAAGACCTTTTCATAGAACATCTTACACATACGTCAGATGATAAAAAAAAACTGGATTATCTTAGAACACACATGTCAAAAGACCTTTTGGTAGGACATCTTGCACTCATGTCAGAGGACTTTTTTTTTCATATTTCCAAAGGAATTGCCAAAATAGACAATAAAAAGACAGGATCATGGAACTAAATGTAGATAATAAAAAACCATAATCATAAAAAAACATTTCAGCGACCTCTCAAAAGTTTTGCCATGGATATTGTGATATGGATCTGTAGTAGCCAGTTGCTCATGGTTTCTTTCCCAGGT
>CM060350.1:18433899-18438516 GCA_030674155.1 Stramonita haemastoma | reverse complement strand
TGCGGTTTCTTTTTGGTGAGCACGGGAAGGGCTGCTGTAAAAGATTCTTCTTCTCTCTCTCTCTCTCTCTTCTCTCTCTCTCTTTTCTTCTCTTTTTTTATTATTTTATTTTTAAATATTTTATATTTTATATATATGCAAAACCCCCTTTTTGGTGAACTTTGGGCTCTCTGGGGAAAATAAGAAAAAAAAAAAGGAACAATTTTAAAAATTTTTTTTTCAAAAAAAATGAAAATAAGCATTTGTACCCTTTTCTTTTCTCCGCCCAAAATTCCCCTTGTAAAACCCATGCAATGCTTTTTGTAAATGTCACCCAAACCCCCCGGCAAAAATGGCTACTTTTCCCCAAAAACCCAAAAAGGTTTATAATCCCAAAAACTAATGCAAGGAGCCCCTTTGCTTGAAGACCCCCGGGAAGAAACCCTGAGCCCCTTCCCCTTTAACCGTGGGTTAACCTTGGCATGTATACACACACCATCACAAAACAAAAATTTTTTGGGGTGAACCATGCCCAAGAGATGGGGAGGGGGGCCCAAGGGGGGGGATGAGGAGGAAGGAAAAGGGGGAGAGGGGGGGGAAGGGGAGGGTAGGGAGAGGGGGGAGGGGGGAGGGATGGAGGAGAAGGGGGGGGGAAAGGGGGAGAGATTTGGGGGGGGGAGAGAGAGGGAAGAGAGGGGGAGGGGAGAGGGGAGAGAGGGGGATTTTGGGGAAAGGCGGAAAAGAGAGGAGGAGCAGACAGACGGGGAAACGGGGCGACAAACAGACGAAGGGGGGGAGGGGGAGGAAAAGAAAGTCCTGTTTTTTTTAAATCTGCAGAGGGGGAGGGGAGAGAGAGGTTTGAGGAGAGGGGGAGAAAAGGGGGAGGGGAAGGAAGGGGGGGAGAGGAGGGGGGGGTAAGAGAGGGAGTGAGGGGCTTTTCGGGGAGAGGGAGAGAAGGGGAGGGGGGGAGATAGAAGAGGGAGAGGAGAAGAGAGGGGGGAGGCAGGGGAAAGTCCTTTCTTTAAATTGCGAAGGAGGAGAGAGGGAGAGGGGAAGGAGAAGAGAAAAGGGGGGAGGGGAGGGGGAGGAGTGGGGAGGAGAGTGAGGGGGGGGGTTTTTTGGGGAGGGGGAGGGGGGAGGAGAGGGAGCCCGGACAAAAGAAAAACAGAGAGGGGGGGGAGGAGGGAGGCAAAAAAAGGCCCGTCTTTTAAAGGGTTCTCTCACACAAAATGATCGATTGTGTGTGCGGGACCGTGCAAGTGTGAATTGAGGTGAGTGAGATAATGAGGTATGGAGGAGGAGGGGGTTTGGGGGGAGGGGAGAGAGGGGAGATGAGGGGAGGGAGGGGAGGGGTAGGGGAGGGGGGAAAGGGGGAAGAGGGGAGAGAGAGAGGGGGGGGATGGGGGAGAGAGAGAGAGGGAGAGGGGGGGTTTTGGAGAGGAGGAAAAGGGGAAAAGATGTGGGAGAGAGAGAGGGGGGAGGGAGAGAGGGAGGGAAGGGGAGAAAAAAGGGGAAAAGGGGTTTGGGGGGGAAAAAGAAGGGGAAGGGGAAAGGGGAAAAGGGGGGAAAAAGAGGGTGAAAAAAGGGGGAAAAAAAAAGGGGGAAATTGGGGAAAGGGGAAAAAAGAGGAAGGAGAAGGGGGGGGGGGGGGAAAAGGGGGAAAGGAGAGAGAGAGGGGGGGGGAAAGACGGGGGGAAAAGGAGAAGGGGGGGGAGATTGGGAAAAGAGAGGGGGAGAGAGGGGGGGGAAAGACGGAGGGGGAGAGGGAAAAAAAGGGAAAAAAGAAAAAAAGGGAAAAAAAGGGGAAAAGGGGGGGGTAAAGAAGGGAAAGGGGGAAAGGGGAAAAAAAAAAGAAGAAAGAGACGGGAGGGGGAAAAAAGGGGGAAAAAGGGAGAGGGGAGGGGAGGGGGGAGGGGGAAAGAGTGGGGGGAAAAAGAGGGGAGAGTTTGGGGGGAGGGGAGAGGGGGGAAGGGGAGGGGGTGGGGGGGAGAGAGGGGAGAGGGGGGAGAGGAAAGAGACGGGACGAAGACAGATAGCAGACGACCGACAGGAGAGCCCGACGGGGAGGAGAGAGACAGATGTTCAGACTTTTTTTTTGAAAACATATCACTACTCTAAAGCAGGGGGGGTTGAAAGTGAAACTGGTAAATTTTTGTTTAAAAGTCATGTTGGGAGTTGCGGGCCCGTATTTAAAAGGGCATCATTTGAACAGCCAAAAAAATCTTACATTACTCAGGTGGTATGCATCCCATGGAAACAACCCAATAATGGCCCCCGAAAAAATGTTTCAAAAATTTTAAAACCCTTTTTATCTAAAATATAAAAAAGTACAAGAAAATTGTTTTTACAACGTTTTTTCCCTCAATTCTTTAAACCCACAGGAAAACTCCAGTTTGCATAGACTAGCAAATTTTTTTGTTCATATAAATAACAAACATGATTTCGGCCACTTTGAGACCCTGGTCCACCTTAAAAACTCACAATATTTTGGAGAAAGGAAATAAAATTATATATGAAAACAAAATGGAGCGTACGGGGGCAAGCAAAATTACCAGGAACATTCAGTAGTGAGTCAACAATTGGTTTAAAACCCTTAGATATGGGCTCACTAAATTTTTCATGACAACTTAATGATGGTATACTAGAATTTAAGGTAAAGGTAAGGTGTTCAAAACCTAGGCAGTTTGTAGGGGAGCGAGGATAAAGACCTCAGCTTCTCTAGGGGCCAGCATTTGAGGGGGCCCATCTTCTTCCCCGCTGCTTTTCTTCCCTGACCCTAAAGAGGGCAGGGACCCATTTACACTGGGGGGATGGGGGCTGTACTGAACCAAGACGCTCAAACGGTCACCCATCAACTGGAACCAGCTCGACCTGTTAACTTTTGGGGGGGAAAAGGGGGTTACCCCTGAGCAGCCCCCACAGAATTTAAACCCCGGGGAATCCCCACAGGCTAGTTTCCCTCACGGTCTTTCATCTTTGATTAATGTCATTCTGGATTCAATGTTTCATGTTAATTGAGCAGGCTATTTCCGAGTTTTGATTAAGTACTGTATGCTTGAAATAAAATCCATTAGCATGTTCCTGTATTACTTTATCCCATTTGGCTGTATTGTGGCCTAAGGCCAAAGCACCATAAAAGTTTTTAGTCCTCCCCCCTTCTCTCTCTCTCTCTCCCTTCCTTCCTTGGTGGGGACATGTGTATTTAGTGTCTCGGTGTACACATGCTTATGTTTACATAGCGGGAGGGAGGGGGAGGGGGAAAGCCGTGCGCATGCATACTTGTATTCATGGATAAGAGATTGTGTGTGTGATTGGAAGGTTGGGTGAGAGTAGGTTGGGGTAGTGGGGGTGGGGGGGGTCTGTGATCATTGAACTGTCTCGAGTGCAATGGGTACAGAAACGTTTACATAATGGCATGTCTGTCTCAAAAGTTGTAAGCGCTCAAATTGTCTGACTCTTTCAAACGGTGAGGGTTATCATGGCATTATTATATAATCTCAGTATGTATCACAATCATATTATCAACTATGTATGACCTTATTTATTGCTTAGACAATATTTAAACACATAATTCATAACCACAAAATGTACAGCATATATAATTATATGGCCTACACAAACACATGTGTAAGCGAGAGAAGGGGAGAGGGAGAGAGGGAGACAGAGAGAGAGAAGAGAGAGAGAGAGAGAGAGAGAGAGAGAGAGAGAGAGAGAGGAGAGAGAGAGAGAGAGAGAGAGAGAGAGAGAGAGAGAGACAATGACAATGACAATGACAATTGTTTATTTTGTGATAAGCATTGACGCCCATTCACAAGGGGACAGCGGGATGGGGACTGGGCACAAAACATAGAATCAATGAAAAGCATAACTAACGACAACCCAAACAGTCCTCATGACATGGATTCCATATCATTGTTTTAAATAGATCTACTGTCATTCATCGGATCTTTTTTCATGTAGATAAATCTGCCTGGAAATATACATTGTACATTAATTAAGAGACATCTTTGTGAACGTTTCTTTTCCGCACAGCAGTAGTCTTAGTAGCGCTCTGTCTCATGTCACGCATTGTGGAGCGGAAATCTTCAGCTGTCTCTGTCAATTGGTCTAATCTTTCTAGTATATATGCTATTGTTACAGTCTCTTGCATTTCGTCTTCCGTAGATTCTGCACTCTCTTCCTCACTCTTGCATGCTGCACACTCTTCCCCACTCTCACTCTCTTCCTCTCTGTTATTTTCAGCACGCTCTTCCTGTCTACTATTTTCTTCATGCATCTCATCACTATCATTCTGTGCACGCTTTTCTTGATCTTCCACAACCTCATCCGACCTTTCACAAACAGCCACGTCATTCACACTACCATGGACACAGTTTTTGATTCCATTTATACAACTACAGCCACACTCTCTTACCACATTCACAATCTCCCCACACAAGTCATCTCCCGCATTTATGTCGTAGGACACTGTCACCGTCTGTCTGTCTGTGTCAGTCTGTACCATGTCAATACATTGCCCATCTCTACTGTATCCCGAAGAGGGAGGGCACTGGGTATCATACACAAACATGTCCATGGCAGTGTTGTTGTCGTCAGAATGTCTTTTGGTATAGCACAAACTAGGTGGCGTAGGTAAAA
>CM060350.1:18426399-18431399 GCA_030674155.1 Stramonita haemastoma | reverse complement strand
TAATAATACTAATATAATGATCATAAAATTTGGCCATGTCATTTACAACTGCTACCTTTTCAACTGTCTCTGCTCCCCCCCCCCCTGCCCCCCCTCCCCTTCTCTCTCTCTTTCTATAATAAAATGATAGCAATAAAGCCACCAATGTCATCTGCAACTGCTGCCATCCCATCAACACCCCCCCTCCCCTCCTCCCCCAGTTCCCACTTTTCCCCACCCCTACCCCATTTTTTCATTATGATGTAAAGAAGCACTGCATTTTATACCTTTGATAAAACCATTACAAGTTCTGAAAAATCACATTATATATAATATAATATATTACAATCTAATATAATATCATATAATATATAATTTAATATAATATTACATACTCAAGCGCATAGAGTCCTGAGAACTAGCCTTACGTCATCTTCCAACTTTAACTTTAATGCAATATGTGATCTTCTAGAGTTCTACCTAGGCTAACTTACTATTGCGCACACGTTAAGTCCTGTTCTGCTTTTCGTAAGAGTAGGCCATCATGTGCCAGTGAGAAAAGACGACAAGATTTACAAACCTGCATACACGCGGGGACTGGATGTAAATAAGCACATGAGTGTTTATTCCATTATCCTCGACATAAAAGAATGAAAAAAATGAATAAATAAAAAATAAATAAAAACTATGTAAAGTCTCCTGATTAAATGAATGAACACACAGCAAATTGCTTTTTGTTTCTCTGCCTTCATGCCAAAAAGTTACATTACAAAAAGATTGTACTGTCAAGGTTGTCTATGTCAAGTTTTCATGTTTCACCTGTTTTTTGTATATATGTATATTATATATGTATGATGTAAACTTAAAAACAACAACAAAAAAACAAACAAACAAACAAAACAAACCCCCAACCCTGCACATGTATCAGTGACTCATGAGACGTGTTGCTGAATAGCAAAAACTACGGGTTTGACACTTACAGCAATCCATTTTGCTCATTGTTGATTGTTCTCTTTCTCTCTCTCTCTCTCTCTCTCTCTCTAACTCTGTTCTCTCTCCCCCCTCTCTCTCTCTGTTTTTCTCTCTCTCTCTTCTTTATCTCCCCCCCTCTCTCTCTAACTCTCTCTCTTCTATCTTTTCTCTCTCTCTCTCTCTCTCTCTCTCTCTCTCTCTCTCTCTCTCTCTCTCTCTCTCTCTCTCTCTCTCTCTCTCTGTCCCCTAGTGAATGGGTTTTAAAAGCTTGACACAATAAAATATTGCCATTGTTATTGTTATTGTCATTGTCATTGTGTGTGTGTGTGTGTGTGTGTGTGTGTGTGTGTGTGTGTGTGTGTGTGTGTGTGTGTGTTGTGTGTGTGTTCTCCTCTCTCTCTCTCTCTCTCTCTCTCTCTCTCTCTCTCTCTCTCTCCCCCCAAAAATACTAAGCAGTTCGGCAACCCCCCTTCATGTATGGGCCACTGGCCATTTTTGTGAATAAAATTTTCGAGTTCGAGTTCTCTCTGTGTCTCCCTCCCTCTCTCTCTCAGCTAGTCCCTAATCAGGGCAAGGGCCGGATGAAAAAAAAAAAAGTCTGTGAATGCTTATAGAGCGGTAACCCTTGAAAAATAACCATTCATTCAAAGTGAGACAGGATGACACACAGTGTGCGCAAGATGTTTTGCCTGCGTTCGCACATGGGACCTTTGTTTATAATCTAATCTGAAAGACTTTTGGGGAGAAGTGAAGTTGGCACCAACGTTTACTCCAAGGGAAAATATCCCCTTGAATGGGATTCAAACCCGGGTCAGCAGATCACGAGTGCAATGGGCAATGGTCTAACCAGCCAGACAAAATATGTTATTGTCAAAGTCTCTCTCTCTCTGAAGTGGGTAGGAAAGTGAGGAAAGGAATTAAAAAGTGGTGGTGTGTGTGTGTGTAAGTGTATGTGTGTGTGTGTGTGTGTGTGTGTGTGTGTGTGGTGTGTGTGTGTGTGTGTGTGTTGGTGTGTGGTGTATTGAGTGTTGTATGTGTATGCATGCATGCCTGCCTGCGTGTGTGTGTGTGTGTGTGCACACACACATGTGCAGATGCATGCATACATTTGATGATTTGTGCACAAGCCCAAACACACTCATCCACATGCACATATATATATGCACTCATGTACCTCACCTCCACCCATAAACCCCAACACCATCAAAAACTCCACTCCATAAATCATACACTTAACACCCCATAGTTTCACATAACGGAAGCTATAACCACCTTCTGCCATAGGAGAGTGGGGGGGAGAGAGGGGGGGGAGAGGGGAGGGTGAGCAAAAAGATATCGCCAAAATGCATGATCTTGGTCAGCACAGACAAGAACCCACCCCACCACACCACACACACACACACACAACACACACCACACCCCCCCCCCACACACACACACAACACACAACACACCACACAACCCCCCCCCACACCACACCACACACCCCCCCCCCCCCCCCCCCCCCCCCCACACACACACACACAACAACACACCACACCACACAACACACACACGCACACACACACACACAGACCATGTAACACAAATCCCCGCGGCCAATCAATGAAACTCTTCCATCACTTACCAACCCCCCCCCCCCCCACGCACCCTCACCCCCCCCCACCTTTCCTATTTGGGATGATAGTCATGCTATACAGGATCGACTAAAGCCATGACGGTAACAGCAGGTGGCCATTCTTCACTAAGACAGTTCATTGGAAACGCAGCACAATAGATGAACCATGGTGAATGCACAGCTACATGTATCGTATACAATTTCCGTGTCGTCTTTTATCTCGACAAGAGAGGCACGGGGCATTGTCTGTTGTTGTTCTTTACTTTGTTCAGAGCGAGAGAGAGAGAGAGAGGGAGAGGAGAGAGAGAGAGAGGAGAGAGAGAGAGAGAGAGAGTGAGAGTGAGAGTGAGAGTGAGAGAGAGAGAGAGAAAGACAGAGAGAGGGAGGGGGTGGGGAGGGGGGAAGAAGAGAGTAGGGGAGGAAGGTGAAGGAGGGAGGGAGGTGAAGGAGGGAGAGAGAGAGGGGAGGGAGGGGAGGGAGGGGAGAGAGGGGAGAGGAGAGAGGGGAGAGAGGGAGAGAGGGAGAGAGGAGAGAGAGAGAGAGAGAGAGAGGGGGGGGGAGAGAGAGAGAGAGAGAGAGAGAGAGAGAGAGAGAGAGAGAGAGAGAGAGAGAGAGAGAGAGAGAGAGAGAGGAGTGGGTGTGGTGTGTGTGTGGCCTACTCTTTTGAAAAGTGGAACAGGTTTTAACCTGTGTGCAAGATGTTCTGCGTGCATTCATACTCAGGGCCTTGGTTTTTAGACTCATCCAAAGGACTTTTGGGAGAGAGTGTAGTTGGCACTGATGTTACCTTCAGGGGAAAATATTCCCTTGAATGGGATTCGGACCCGGGTTGTCAGATTGCGAGCGCAATGTTCTAACCTCTAGGCTATCCATCTATATTCATATGTGTGTGTGTGTTGTGTGTGTGTGTGTGTGTGGTGTGTGTGTGTGTGTGTGTTGTGTGTGTGTGTGTGTGTGTGTGGTGTGGTATGTGTGTGTGTGTCTGTGTGTGTATGTGAGTGTATTTGTGTGTGTGTGCGTGCGTGTGTGTGTGTGTGTGTGAGTGTGTAACTCTGTGTGTGTGTGACTGTGTGTTTGTGTGTTGTGTGCGCATGTGTGTGCATGTGCATGTGACTGTGAGTAGTGTATTTCTACATTTTCTATTTCTCTGATGGGGGCAAATACCTCCCCATTAGGCAGCTACACTCTGGCTTCAGATTACTTTTTTTTTCTTCTCCTTTAATAGAAAATACCGGTTTCATTTCTGAGAGCTTATCATGGCTAAAAGACAACAATCATTATCAACATAACAGTTCAAAGCATCACAACACTAGTATAAACGCAAGTCTTGGCAATTTGCTTATAAATAATCATAAATAACAGGGGGAAGGGATTGCCTGATGGTTAGAACCCTGTTCTCCAGATCTGACAGCCCAGGTTCGAACCACAACCAAAGCACACGTTCCAACTCCACACACCCCGAAAAGTCATTCAGGTGAGACTTTAAACTGGTCTCATTTTACGTATACAAATGCAGGCAGATAATCTTGCATACATGTTTAAACTCGTTCCACCTTTCAGAAGAGTAGGCCGATATATGCACTGGTGGGAACGGATGATACTTGCATGCACACTAATGCTGTGTATAGATGATCACCTGTTGATCCGAATGCAACTACCTTAATGGTGGGTAAATGGTTGCATTTAGATACGCAAAATCTCACCATTGTGTGAACCTTGAAGTTCTAGCTGAGGTGGGGTAAGGGGGGGGGGGGGGGGGGTGGGGGGGATACATGCTTACACACCTATAGCAGCCTAGATTTTCACCACAATTATGAAACAAAATACCACACTTAAAATATCGCACTGTAACGATGCATCCAGTATGATACGCACACACACACACACACGTACCCCCCCCCCACCCCCCAATACACACACACATACCCCCCTCCCAAACACAAAAACCAACTGAAACCTACTAGCGCTACACTTGAACAAAAAACACACAACACAATAACCAATGCTCATTTCTGCTTTACACGAGCGGGCAAGATGCGTCATATAATCCTATTGTATTATATATAATATAAAAATACACCTTAACTGTTATCAGTCGTCTATCAGCAATATCCAAGATAACGTCATAATATTGCATTCATTCTGACAATATATGGCTTCATGCCTGGCCGACCACAGCATTGTCTGTTTACAATGCAGCGACAAGATCCGGATGTGTTTTTACCGGTTACAGCGATATGTACAGGAAACAGCCGGATCTATTTCAACACGATGACTCAAAATACCAGGTAGTGATGTATAACGTTGAGTAAGCAAAATGACTGTTGAATTTAACCGTGTTTACATTCGGGTTTCAGTTGGCGGAATTTTTTTTTCAGGAAGAGTCTCTGCGAGCAAGTTTTGCGGCTTTTAAATGATCTTAAAAGTGATT
>CM060350.1:18417166-18418799 GCA_030674155.1 Stramonita haemastoma | reverse complement strand
GAGAGGAGAGGAGAGATTTTTACATGCAGCCCTTTCTGTCCCTAACTTGAAGAAAGCCGAAATTCCCAAGGATTTTGTGCTGGGTTTTTTCTTTTTTCCTTTAAAACCCAGGAACGCAGACATAAAATTTACGGGATCTGTAATGTGCATGTTTGATCTTTCTGCATGTGTATTAAACACAAAGGGGTAATAAAGGCACGGGCAGGTCTGCTTTTGGGAGTTAAATTGGGAGATTGAAATTTGTTTTAAATTTTCCGGGGTTTTTAAAATTACCAGATTGTTCAAGGTTCAAAGCACGACATCATGGACCACATGGGGTTGAATTTGAATGGTTTTAAAACCCGTTCAGTTTTAAAAAAAAATCCGTCACTATGATTCAATTACTCAGGGCTCGGGAAAATTTTTTCCCTGCTCTATTAGGTTGAGAATGAACTCAGAAGTCACACCTCCCATTAGTGTGGTTGTTCTGTTGATGGGGACATGATAGGGAAACGGGTACAGTTGCATGCAGGGAAAAAAAGTGGGTAGGCGCTGCACTTGTGGCGACGCATTCTCCCCAGGGAGAGAGAGCAGCCTGAATTTCATGCACAGAAATCTGCTGTGACATAAAGTGGTATAAAATACAAAATACATGGGGCAGGGTGTTCTGTTGATGGGGACATGACATGGGGCAGGGTGTTGTGTTGATGGGGACATGACATGGGGCAGGGTGTTGTGTTGATGGGGACATGACATGGGGCAGGGTGTTGTGTTGATAGGGACATGACATGGGGCAGGGTGTTGTGTTGATGGGGACATGACATGGGGCAGGGTGTTGTGTTGATGGGGACATGACATGGGGCAGGGTGTTCTGTTGATGGGGGCAGGGTGGGTACAGCCTCCCTCAAGCTGGGGTGAACGCGACACAGGCACTGACGACCAGCGCAATAACAAAACCAGTTCTCTGCATCCTCCACCACCAAGAGAGGTCACATAGTCTCATTCGAAGGACTTTTGGGAAGAGTGGAGTCAGCACCAATGTTAACTTCAGGAGAAAAATCTCCTCGAACAGGAATCGAACCCTGGTCGTCAAATTGCAAGCCCAATGTTCTGACCACTAGGCTATCCCATCCCCCCTCCTAGATTCGCTATGTCACATCCCTGGGTAAGAGGTCCGCAGGGAGCCTAGCAATGTTCGGCCGCAGTAGAGCCACCAGCCAGAGGGGCCTTGCCTTGCACAACTGCTGGGTCACTTTGGGGGTGTTTAATTAATGGTGCCTGTTTTGAGCTATCGTGCACAGGACTGGTCCTGAGCTGCTCTGACTGAAGTCAGAATGTGTGGTCTGACAGAGGCCAGTGTGTAGTGTAGGCAGACCTAGTACCTCCTGCACAGTGACAAGTAAGCACAGGATGGAGAAGACCTGGCACTATATGTGCGTGCATCCCACCTGAGCAGGGGACGCTGTTTTTTGAAAGAAATTATTCATGAGTGCAGCTCGTCTTCTGTGTGTGTGTGTGTGTGTGTGTATTTGTTTGTGTGTGTGTGTGTATGTTTGTGTGTGTGTGTGTGTGTGTGTGTGTGTGTGTGTGTGTGTGTGTGTGTGTAGGTGTAGGTGTGTGTGTTTGTGTGTGTGTGTGTGTGTGTGTGTGTACG
>CM060350.1:18394666-18399666 GCA_030674155.1 Stramonita haemastoma | reverse complement strand
GGGGGGGGGGTTGGCTGTGTCTATTGGTGTGGTTGTGTCACATGCAGTCATGCTAGTTGTGTGTCACGACAGAGAGTTTGCGTTCGCGCACATACTCAGGATGATTATATCAACTTGAGCGGTTTTTCTTCCATAAAGAAGACGGAAACAAACAAACAAAATACTAAAAGAAAATAAAAATGACAACTTGGATAAAAAAGAGAAAATTGTAATGACTTGGTGAACAGAAGGAAAAGATAGTTGCAGATGAACCAACAAAGACAGAGAAACAGACAGACAAATCAAATCAAATCAAATCAAATCACATTCTTTTTTTAGGATAAACTTTAAAGAATAAACACCCATGTGTTTTTTTTTATATCCATCTCACACATGCACGCACACACACACACGACACACACACAGACACACACACAGAACACACACACGCACGCACGCACGCACGCACGCACGCACGCACACTCACACACACACACACACACACACACACACACACACACACACACACCACACACACACACAGGTAGTCCTTCAGATGAGACTTTAAACCAAGGCCCCATGTGCCAACGCAGGCAGAACATCTTGTGCAAACATTAAATCCTGCTCAGCTTTTTTTTAAGAGTAGGCCATTGTGTGCCAGTGGGCACAGATGACAATACGTATAAAACTGCGTACACACGGGGACTGGATGTAAAAAAGCACATGAGTGCTTATTCCATTATCCTTGATATAAAAGAATAGATAAATGAATAAATAAATAAATGAAGATAGAGACATACGTAGAAAAAAAAGAAAAAGAGTGAGTGGTTGTGTTACCTCAGCTTGGAGATTCCCCTTCATGGATCGCTCAAACAGCAGCTGTTGTTGTCTGTCGTTTGTGCGAAAACGGGAAGCAAAACAGAGGCCGACCCCTCGGGACCTGGAGAAGGACTGTGGAGGAGGAGGAGGAAATGAAGATAATGGGAAAGACCTGGAATGAGTTGCGGTGGCTCGCCCAAGATAGGGACTGCCTGGAGGTCCCTTGTCTGTCTGTACTGCCTTATGCCCCCCTCAGTGGGGCCACGAGGATTGAATGAATGAATGTGTGCGAAAATATGCTGTGCTGCTGATAAGCACCTGACAAATCAGACCCAGCATATCCCAGCTTTGGCGTGGGTGGGGGGGGGGAGAAATATTATGTTAAAAGTCTTTCTGAAAAGAGAAAAAAAAAAAAAAAAAAACAGGAGAAAGGGACCAAAAAGGCAGAAAATAGACAAGAAGGAGGCGGTGATGGGAAGAAACAAAGAGAGGGATAGAAAAGAGGGAATTCCTCGCTCCAGGTGGGGATGCTATTTATCCTGACACTGTGACACTGACAGTCCCTCCTGACATGCTCATCGGGGATGCTTGGAGATCAGACGTTTCATCAGCAAGACAGAGCAAAGAGACAGAGAGTTGAACAGACACACACACAGACACACACACAGACACACACACAGACCGACCGACGAACCGACCGACAAAAGAAAAAACAAAAAAGAAAGAATCAGGAGCAAGAGAGTGGCTGGCTTTTTACGTGTAGCTTCTAGTATGTTAATATTGCAGATATAGAAATTTCATCAGCTAATTGAAATGCATTGGGGAATCAACCCATCACACCCTGAGGGGGGGATAGGTAGGGGGTCGTTGAATTCAAAACCGGAAGGGAAGGGAAGTAACAACAGAAGGCTAGTGATCATTATAATTATTTTTGCTTGGGGCCAGAAGGGAGGGGGGAGGGGGGTTGGTTGGAAACTGGGGTCATTTTAATTCAGTCAGAGAATTATTTATCATTGAAACCTCGCCTTCGCTGGAAATAGAATACGCTCACCGCTTGTTCACATGCCAGTTTGCATGTGTGGGTATATTATTTTCTAACATGCCCAGGTACAAACAGCCGCCGCTGTAGTCTAGTGGTTAGGGCGTTGGACTCGTAATCTTAAGGTTGCGGGTTCGATCCCAGCTTTCGGCTATGGCGTTGTGCCCTTGGAAAAGGCACTTTACGGCTATTTTCTCACCCCACCCAGGTGTAAAAGGGGTACCAACCTTGTGTTGGGGGTTAACCCTGCGATAGACTGGCGTCCTATCCAGGGGGGAGTCTATGACTCTCAGTCGCTTAACGCCACAGAAACCGGGATAAGCACCGGCCTGATGAGCCTTAAGCTCAGGACAGACTTTAACTTTGAACCAGGTACAAACATTTCTTTGTTGTTGTTGTTTTTTTTTGGGGGGGTTGTTTCTTGGGCTGGAGCTCTGAAGGTTTATCAATGGTGAGATTGATGCATTTATGACTTTTTTTCTTCCCCCCCCCTGCATTCTAAATGCAACACCCGTGTGCATGCTGGGGGGTTTGTGTGTGTGTCATCCATTCCTACCATCACACCATGACACACTCTTCTGAAAGGTGGAACAGGGGGTTTAATGTGTGCGTAAGATGTTCTGTGTGCGTTAACGCACAGGCCCTCAGTTTATCGTCTCATAACGAAGAAATTTGGCATTCAGTTTTTTGTTTTTTTTTGTGGGGGGTGAAACTGGGAAGGATGAAGCTGGGAATCAAACCCACAACCTCACAGTTTATTCCCTTCATGTATATATATATATATATAAACAATCAAATATGCAAGTTAAAGATCCAAGAATTCCTGTCAGCATGTGGTGGGTTACATAAACACAAACAAACATGCACAGCATACATTTCTGAAGTCAGAATGCAGCTACCTTCATGGGAAGCTAAAACTGTTGCGTATGCAAAATCTCACCATTATTGAATCTCGAAGCTCTAGCTAATACAACAAAAAAAAAAGAAAAGAAAAACCACCACCCCCCCCCCCAAAAAAAAAAAATTATACTGAGCAACTTTAACAACAGCACATTCTGTTCCTTTTTTTGTTGTTTCCCCCCCCCCCCCCCCCCCCCCCCCCCCCCCCCCCCCCCCTGCCAAGTACAGAGCACTATATAAATTACACTTCGATATTATGATCATTAAATTCATGACTGATACAGCTGTCAGAAAATGCTCGAGTTAACAATTCATTCATTAAGTTTGAGTTTCAGTATGAGAAGAATTAGGAATATTTTTGTTTGGGGTTGTTGTTTTATTTGAGGGGGGGGGGGGGGGGGGGGGGGTTAAAGAACATGTCTGAACAGCTGCCAACCCCCCCCCACAAAGAAAAAAAAGTGAAGTAGTTGTCGATAAGCATTGTAGTAAAAGGATCTTATTACCAGAAAAAGACGTCAGCGTTTTAAGAGGGAAACAGTTGGCTGTGCTTGTTACTGCAGTACACTGTGTGTATGTGTGTCAGGTGTGTGTGTGTGTGTGTGTGTGTGCGTTGAGTGGTGTGTTGTGTGTGTGTGTTGTGTGCATGCATGCGTGTGGGTGCGTGTGTGGTTTACAATAATTGACTCCATGTCTGAGGAGGGGGGGGGGGGGGGATATTCTGTGTGTGTGAGAGAGAGAGATGGGGGTGGGAGGTGGGCTAGTGGGTGATTGAGGAAAGAATAATCATTTATTTTGTTTGTCAGTGATCCTCTCTCCCTCTCTCTCTCTCTCTCTCTCTCTCTCTCTCTCTCTCTCTCTCTCTCTCTCTCTCTCTCTCTCTCTCTCTCTCCTAGCTCTCTCTCTGTCTCTCTCTGTCTCTCTCTGTCTCTGTCTGTCTCTGTCTGTCTGTCTTTCTCTCTCTCTCTCTCTCTCTCTTCTCTCTCTCTCTTCTCTCTCTCTCTCTCTCTCTCTCTCTCTCTCTCTCTCTCTCTCTCTCTCTCTCTCTCTCTCTCTCTCCCTCGTCCATCTCTTTCTGTCGTCTGTTCGTGGTCTGCGTATCTTGTCTGCCGCCTGCTTGCATTGTCTGTATTGTGTGTAACTGCAGATAGCTTGTACTGCCCGACACTGCTTGTTTTATGACATGTACAATTGGTAAAACAGCCACGCATAACACTACCCACACACACAAGACAATCTACACACACACACACACACACAGCACAACACACACACACAAACACACACACACACACAACACACACACACACACACACACACACACACACACAACACACACACACACACACACAACACACACACACACACACACACACACACAACACACACACACACACACACACACACACACACACACACACACACACAACACACACACACACACACACACACACACACACCACACACACAACACCCAACACACACACCACACACACAACCACCACACTACACACACACACACAACACACACACACACCACAACACACACACACACACACACACCACACACACACACACACACACACACCACACCACACCACACTAACATACTCTTATCAGCTGTTCTCACCATCCATGAAGTAATCGTTAAGGAAAATCTGCACACACCTTAAAAAAACAAAACAACAGAAAATCAAACCAAAAAAACCCCCACCACAACCCAAGTTTCGCTAAATCGCGCACAAAACGTGCGTGCGTGTGGGCTATGCTTACAAGCAGATATTAAAACACAAGCAGAGGCGTGTATGTATATATATATGTAAAGGCTACCTTATGGATTTCAGCATGCCTTGACAAGCTAGTTATATTGATTTTGTCATTGTGGGACACTTGTTTCGTTACGTACAATGTATGTACGTAAGCGATGCAGTTTGCTGTTGTTGTTGTTGGGTTGTTGTTTTTTTGTTTGCTTTTTTTTTTTTAGTTTGTCTTTTGATTGTTGTGGTTGTTGTTGTCATTTTTTTGAGAGACATAAGTCTTGATTTAAAACAAATTTTTCATTGAAGGGGTGGGGGGGGGGGTTCTTCTTTTTATATATATATATATATATTTTTATGTCTTATTGTTGTGTCTCTCTTTTTTTTTTATTCCTTTTTTTTTTTCTTCTCCCCTTGAGGCACAGAACGGAAGGGGGTTGGGTCAGAAACCGTTTAGATTTTCGCTAGCTCATTGTTGATTCGTCCTCGACAGAGGGGAGAGAGAGAGA
>CM060350.1:18360054-18375054 GCA_030674155.1 Stramonita haemastoma | reverse complement strand
GGTGTGTTTCTGATGCGGTGTGTGTGTCTCATGTGGTGTGTGTCTGGTGATGTGGGTTGCAGACAGCAAAGACGATGACGGTATCACCACCTATCACTGGGAGGAGGTGAGCGGACCCCTGCAGGAGCACCAGCTGAACGGAGACACCCAGACCCTCAAGCTGAAAGACATGGCCCCTGGCTTCTACGTCTTCAGGTCAGTCAGGTCATAGGTCAAAGTCAGGTCAAGGTCAAGTTGGGTCAGAGTCAAGTCGGGTCAAAGTCAAGTCCAGGTCAATGTCAAAGTCAGGTCAAAATCAAGTCAGGTCAAAGTCAAGACGGGTCAACGCCAAGTTGAGTCAAAGTCAGGTCAAAGTGAAATCGGGTCAAAGTCAAGTCAGGTCAAGGTCAGGTCGGGTCAAAGTCAAGTCAAGTCAAAGTCAAGTCACAGCGCGCAAATCCAGCATAGCTCAGTCCAGGGCCCAGTTTCTGAAATGAGCCCCTTTCTTTTACCAAGTCCAAGCACAGTCAGTTTCTGCTATAACTGATTAGCACCAACTGGGATGGGATGGATAGCAGCTGAAGGTACCTTAACCCTCTTGCATTCGGATTCTCTGAACACAAACTGCCCCTAGATTTCACATTCCGTCACGAAATCAGGTCAGGCACACATGCTCGATGGCTTTTTCCTCCTTCTAAGTACATACCAGCAGCTATAATAACTTCCAGACACTCAACAGGGTTTCTCCTTCTGGCCTGATAGAGCTTTGACATGTGGTAGCAATTAGTGATGGTCACAGCCTGATGGAAATCTACTGTGTGTAAATCCTGGCAAATCCAGATCGGGACTTAGGGGGGTAATTATTCAATCCCGGCAAATCCCGGATTGGAACTAAGAGGGTTAATCATCCCATGAAGGGCAATTACCATACTGTCAGGCATATTGAGTCACAATGTCAAAAGACGTAAGAAATGTATGTTTCATGTTGATTTAAACATTCCAAGATAACTTCGAATGAGAATAACTTACTCACATGCACGCATGCTCGCATGCACATACACAGCACACCATGCACACACGCACACACCACACACACACACACACACACACACACACACACACACACACACATCAATCAACACATATAATATATATATATAATATATAATAATATATATATATACATTTAAAGATCAATAAGCCAAAATTGCTTATTTTCCTGAGTTGTGCATGTGTGCACATATACAGACACAAGATTTGTTTCTTTCTATTTGAGGCATGAAGGGGAAAATAAAAAGAAAAGTTATTGCAATACGAACAAAGTATTTGTCTCTATAGATAAGGCAAGTTATTGCAATACAAACCAAGCTCAAGTATCTGTCCTCTCTCATAGCATGAAGGCAAGTTATTGCAATACAAACACAAGTACTTTCTTAGCATGAAGGCAAGTTATTGCAATACAAACACAAGTATTTTTTTTATGGCATGAAGGCAAGTTATTAACAATACAATACAAAAGTACTTTCTATAGCATGAAGGCAGTTATTGCAATACGAACACAAATACTCTCTCTATATAGCATGAAGGCAGGAACACAAACCACCCCCACAAACACACCCACACCCACTTACCCACACACCACACACTGACTTGTGCATGCTTACATCTAATGACGTTTGCACATATGTTACACTCCACCACATAAGGAGTCAGATTGCACCAGAGGTCAATTTTTAGTTATTGACATGTTATTAATGTGCAATAAAATGGCTATACAATACAAAAAACAGATTGAAAATCTGACAATTCTATCAAAAGTTATTACAAGTTAAACGATAGACTGCAGGAAATGAGAAATTGACAAGTTAAGAATCGTAATAGGTTGCCAGAATGAGGGCTTTGGTATTTTTAAAACACGATTCAGAGGCAAAAAACAAACAACTATGCCTTGATATTTAACTACCAGGAAGAATAATGGCTATAATTTTATAATCAATCAAAATCTTAAAATCGACAAGTGGACCCTACCTGCCTTTAATGCCTGCTAGCGGAAAAGTGGGTCAAGTGCTAAGCGACTCATTTTGTGGTGGAGGGTCACATATAATATTGACTGCACTCATGGTGGGGAGGAGGGGTGTGAGTAGATAGAGTGGGTGGGTGGGTGAGGGTGTGTGTAGCAGCTATACTTTTCCATCGAACACCCCTTTTTTTTCACAGCTGAGATATGAGATGAAGTATCGACAACACAAAAGACACAGCTGAAGTCTGGGTTCAAATCTCGATGGGGCATCGTTGTGAATTAAGGTTGGGGATTTTTTTTTTTTACAATCTCCCAGATCAGCTTCCAAGTGCAGACCTGCCAGTGCCTTACTTTCCTATAATATATATATATATATATATATATATATATATATATATATATATATATATATATATAATGTGTGTGTGTGTGTGTGTGTGTGTGTGCTACATGCAGAAGATCAGATTTGCACACCAAACATTGATGATTGATTGAAAGATGGATTTGTCAGTTTATGGGAGTTGTTACTGTTGTTGTTGTGCGTTCCCCAGCTTAACCCTCTAAGGGTCACCCAGAACGGCATGCTGACTCACTCATCCATCCCACCTGGGAATCACTGTGAGATTGAAACTGCAACACTGAATGATAAGTTTGCGTGTAAGACTGTTTTCAAGTACCTCACCATATAGGCAGCCATACTCCGACTTCAGAGGATCCGTTTATGGGAGTGATGAACAATGTGCATGGATGACTGATTTCAGATTGACGGTGACCGACACAGACGGGCCACCAACTCCACCTCTGCTAACGTCACTGTGATCAAAGGTAAGGGGACATCACACACATGCACACAAGCTGCATTTAAGGACCCAAACATGCTGTACCATGTCACAGCTGTCAGTTACCCCCCACTTTCAGCTCCTCTCAGTTGCTAATTATCCCATCCCAACCCAGCCCAGATGGGCCAGCTGATGTATTTATAGCAGGAACTGACGCACATGGACTGAGGTAAAAGGAAGGAGTGTGCTAAATTTAGTACTCTTGACTAGGCTTTACTGAGTGATGTTGGATTTGTGCACTGTTACACCACTCATGGCCTAATGGAGTCTAATCGAGTTAACATCAGTGCTGACTCCACTCTCCCCAAAAGTCCTTCGGATGAACTTTAAACCGAGGCCCCGTGTGCAAACGCACACAGAACATCTTGCGCACATGTTAAATCCTGTTCGCTTTTCGTAAGAGTAGGCCATCGTGTGCCGGTGGGAACAGATGACATTTACAAAACTCATACACACGGGGACTGGATGTAAAAAAGTACAAGAGTGCTTATTCCATTATCCTTGATATAAAAGAAGAAATCAAATAAATCAAATCGAATCAAATGGATGGGGGGGGAATGGGCCCAAACGTGCCGTATACATGGGAATGGGCCCAAACGTGCCGTATACATGGGAATGGGCCCAAACGTGCCGTATACGTGGGAATGGGCCCAAACGTGCTGTATACGTGGGAATGGGCCCAAACGTGCTGTATACATGGGAATAGGCCCAAACGTGCCGTATACTGGGAATGGCCCAATGGCCGTATACATGGGAATGGGCCCAAACGTGCTGTATACATGGGAATGGGCCCAAACGTGCCGTATACATGGGAATGGGCCCAAACGTGCGTAATACTGGAATGGGCCCAACGTGCCGTATACATGGGAATGGGCCCAACGGGTTAACATGGGAATGGGCCCAAACTGCTGTATACATGGAATGGGCCCAAACGTGCTGTATACATGTACACCACTCATGGTCTAATGGGGTGGGGAATGGGCCCAAACGTGCTGTATTCATGGGAATGGGCCCAAACTGCTGTATACATGTACGCACTTTCTGTCTGCCCAGAAACGGACTACCCCCCCAAAGCCAACGCCGGGTCAGACGTGATCATCCACCTGCCCAAGAAGTCAGTGACGCTGTGCGGCAACGCCAGCACTGACGACAAAGGTATCACCAGCTACGAGTGGATCAAAAAGTCAGACGCCCTGACAGCCGACATGACTGTGAGTTTGGTTTTTTGGTGGGGGGTTTTTGGTGGGGGATGCGTGCGAGTGTGTGTGTGTGTGTGTGTGTGTGTGTGTGTGAGTGTGCGTGTGTGTGTGTGTGTGTGTGTGTGTGTTCGATTCATTTTATGTCTTTTCACAAAATGTGATATTAGACATTTAAAAAAAAAAAAAAAAAAAAAGTGTGTGTGTGTGTATATGGGGAGGGGGGCAGGGGTTGGAGGGGGAGTTTTTGAACTGGAGAAGGGGGTTAATTCTCTAAATGTGTGTGTGTGTTGTAATAATAATAATAATAATGATAATACATGGAATTTATATAGCGCTATATCTTGTATAAAACCAAATCAAACCACTTGCATTCGACCTATACAACACACAAGCAATCAATAACAATTTATAGTTTTAGCAAATTCGATGTACACACACGCACGCACGCACACGCACACACACACACACACACACACACACACACACACACACACACACACACACACACACACGGCACGCGCACACTTATAAAGGTTATACACTATGGCAGGTAGATGTTGAAGGCAGGGACAGGTAAGAGATGGAAACGGAAGGAGAGAATCTTAGGTTTGAAATAAGTGTGTCTTTAGGTTGGATTTAAAAGTGTCATAAGTAGGCTTTCAGATGAGACTGTAACCGAGGCCCCATGTGCGAGCGCATGAGGAACATCTTGCGCACACGTTAAATCCTGTTCCGCTTTTTGTAAGAGTAGGCCATTGTGTGCCGGTGGAAACAGATAACAATATTTACACCACTGCATACACACGGGGACTGGATAAAAAAGAAAAAAGCACATGATGTTTATTCTGTTCTCGATATAAAAGAATAATAAAATAAATGAATAAATAAAATAAATAAATAAATAAATATCCTCTCTGACATCCCTACCTACCCACTGACGCATGCTCTGTTCTGCGACTGTTTGTTCAGGGCGTACGCACAGTGTGTCTGCGTCTGAACAACCTTGAAATCGGCGACTACGCTTTCACCCTGAAGGTCACAGACACAGGGGGCAAGACCAGCACTGCAGATGTTCACGTCTACGTCAAAGCAGGTACCTCCATTTCTTAATATTAAAAAGTTAAAGTCTGTCCCAAGCCTAAGGCTCATCAGGCCGGTGCTTATCCCGGTTTCTGTGGCGTTAAGCGACTGAGAGTCATAGACTCCCCCCTGGATAGGACGCCAGTCTATCGCAGGGTTAACCCCCAACACAAGGTTGGTACCCCTTTTACACCTGGGTGGGGTGAGAAAATAGCCGTAAAGTGCCTTTTCCAAGGGCACAACACCGTAGCCGAAAGCTGGGATCGAACCCGCAACCTTTAGATTACGAGTCCAACGCCCTAACCACTAGACTACAGCGGCGGCTATTTCTTAGTATAGCTTTTAATAATAATAATTATAATAATAATAATAATAACAATAATAATAATAATTCATGGAATTCATATAGTGCTATATCTTGCGAAAAACAAATAAATGAAAGCGCTTGCACTCGACCCACACAACACACAACAAGCAACCCATGACAAGAAATAGTTTTAACAAATTTGAATGTACACTTACACAGACACACGCACGCACGCACGCACACACCGCACACACGCACACACACACACACACACACACACACACACACACACACACACACACACACACACACACTCCTTGCTCATCTGCATGTGTACATTTTTTTTTTTATATATGTATATAGAGGATAATGGGATAAGCACTCTTGTGCTTTTTTACATCTAGTCCCCGTGTGTATGCAGTTTTGTAAATGTCATCTGTTCCCACCGGCACACGATGGCCTACTCTTTCAAAAAGCGGAACAGGATTTAACGTGTGCGCGAGATGTTCTGCGTGTGTTCACACATGGGGCCTCGGACCTATGTGCACATGCAGAACATCTTGGGCACACATTAAAAACTCGTTCCGCCTTTCAGAAGAGTAGGCCATTGTGTGCCAGTAGGAATGGATAACAGAAAACGGGTGACACCAACAACAAAACAACAACAACAAAAATCCAACATACACACAGGTGACAGGGAAAGTCCCCAAAAGTTGGAATGCAGCTACCTCAATACGTAAAACTCTCACCTTTTGGCAAACCCTAGGGCTCTAGCCAAGGAAAGCACACAAAAAAATAAAAATATGTATCAAAATACGGCAGTACATTTTTTTAAGGTTTTTTTTCTTCTTCTTTCTTTCTCCATCCCCAGAAACTAACCAACCCCCACAAGCGCACACGGCAGGGGAGATCACTGTGACGCTGCCGTCAGGGAGCATCGTTCTGGACGGGACGAAGAGCACCGACGACAAGAAGGTCGTGGGGTACAAGTGGACCCAGACTGGGTGCGTGTGCACTACCTGTCTGTCTGTACCTGTCTGTACCTGTCTGTACCTTTTATCCTTTTTTTTTTAAATTCCATTGAGATTTGTTTAATTATACATTTTATAACAGTTTGGTTTATGTATATGTGTGTGCGTGCGCGTGCTTTTTTTTTTTGTTTGGTTTTTTTTTTTGGTTTGGTTTTGGTTTTACTGCATTCCGTATCTTAATAGAATAGCGTACAAATTTAATTGGTATTCGTCTTATCACACAGTATGTTATAACAATTTGGTTTATGTGTGCGAAAGTTTTTAATATTTTGTGTTTGTGTGTGCATGTGTACATGAGCCATGTGTGAGTATGTGTGTGTGGATGCATGGGCAAACTGGTGCCCACACGAATGTTTGTGATTTTACTTGGGTGATTTTGCGGCTGGCTGAGGTGTTGCTGATTTGTGGGCGCTCTTTGTGCTGTGATGGGTGCGTGCTGATGTTCAGAACCTGTGTTGAGCTATATTGATTTATATTTTTGTGTGGTTATTGTTTTTATACATGACTTGTAACCCACCGGAATTTCTCTTGTTTTAGAGATAATAAAGTATTTTTAATTTAAATTTTACCTGTCTGTCTGTACCTGCTGTCTGTTTGTGGTAAAGGTGTCCCATAACCTATCTGGTCCTAGGGTAGTGTGTGTGTGAGAGAGAGAGAGAGAGAGAGAGAGAGAGAGAGAGAGAGAGAGAGAGAGAGAGAGAGGACTCCTACATGCACCAATGACACACAATGACTCACTCACCTGTTTGCAAACACCCACACACCTATAAGAGACAAAACAATACAATACCATAAAATGCAACACAGTACCATACAATACAATACCGTACAATACAACAGAGTACAATACAACTTGATACAGTACAATACGGTACAATACAACACAACACAGTACAATACAATACAGTACAGTACAGTACAATGCAATATAGAACAACATAAAACAGTGCAATATAGTACAGTACAATACAATACAGTAAAATACAATATAGTACAACACAACACAGTACAACATAACACAGTACAACACAACACAGTACAACATAACACAACACAGTACAACACAACACAGTACAACACATTACAGTACAATGCAATACAGTACAACGCATAACAATACAACACAAAACAGTACGATATAGTACAAAACAGTACAATATAGTACAATACAGTACAATACAGTACATGACACTACAATATAGTACCATACAGTACAATATAGTACAGTACAATACAGTACAATATAGTACAGTACAATATAGTATAGTATAGTAGGCCTCCGTCAGTCGGTGTCGACTATGGAATTCGCGCCAAAAGACAGGTCATTTGTTCAGCGACAACGCCGGCTGTGGCTGGTCAGTCCGATGCGGGAGTGGCAGTCTCTGTTGCATCTGATGCAGATGTGGCTTGTTGAGGTGGCTGGAGCACATGCCTTCCACTTGGCTCTCTTTTCGTTTGCTGCAGTGTGGATCTTTTCTTCACCACACTTCAGCTGTTTGTGGAGAACACTGCGCCATTTGCTGCGGTCAGCCACTACCTCCTCCCAGTTCTCTAGGTTGATGTCCAGGGCTTTCATGTCACGCTTAGAGACGTAGCGCAGTTGGGGGCGGCCAATGCTTCTCTTGCCGGAGGCAAGTTCACCATAGTACAATATAGTACAGTACAATATAGTACAATACAGTATAGTACAGTACAGTACAACACAACACAGTACAATACCATCCATACTATCCTCGATATAAAAAAAAAAAAATTTTAATTAAATAAACGACATACCACACCCTGTTCTGTGCACAGAGGCCCCAGCACCCTCACCCTCAGCAAAGCAGACCAGTCGGTTGCCCAGGCAACAGGGGACATCCCAGCGGGGGACTACGAGTTCAAACTGACCGTCACCGACGAGGAGGGGCAGACCAGTTCCGATAAACTGACCGTTCACGTCAAGCTGAGTGAGTTATGTGTGTGTGTGTGTGTGTGTGTGGAGGGGGGAGTGGAAGGAGTGCAGGGGAGGGGGGGGGGGGGGTTTGAGGTGTGGGTGGGTGTGTTTGGGTTGGGGGGTGGATGGGGGGGGGTAAGTGTGTGGGGGGTGTAGGTGTGTGTGTGAGTGAGTGTGGGGGGGGGGGATTGTTGTTGTGTGTGTGGTGTGGGGGGGGGGGGGGGGGGGGTTGTTGTGTGGGGGGGGTGTTTGTGTGTGAGATAGAGAGAGAGAGAGTAGACAAGCCTCTCTGCAGGTAGACAAACAGGTGTGTGGGTGTTTGCAGACAGGTGAATAAGAAACTGGTGCATGAAGAAGCTCTCTCTCTCCTCTCTCTCTCTCTCTCTCTCTCTCTCTCTCTCTCTCCTCTCTCTCTCTCTCTCTCTCTCCTCTCTCTCCACGCACACCACACACCACACACACACAACACACAACACACACACATTACACACACTCAACACACACACTCACTCTCTCCTTCCCTCCCTTTCTCTCCCCTCCCTCCCTCTCTCCCTCCCTCTCTCCCTCCCTCCTCTCCTCCCCCCCTCCCTCCCCCCTCCCTCCCTCTCTCCCAAAGATGTGATCATCCTCTGATTTCACACACACACACACACACACACACACACACACACACGCACAACACACACACACGCACAACACACAACACAACGCACAACACACACACACAACACACACACACACACACATGCACAACACACACACACGCACAACACACACACACGCCACAAACACACACACACACACAACACACACACACACACACACACACACACACACACACACACACACACACACACACACACACACACACACACACACACACACACACACACCCCTTTTCTTTAGATAGATGGCTTGATGGAAAAAAGCAAATCGATCCTTATTCAATGAACCATCTGAAAATAAAAATTTGATTGATTGATAAATTGATACACACACACACACACCCTCCCTCCTTCCCTCCCTCCCTCTCCCTCCTCATCCTCATCATCCTCTGCTTTCCTCCCTGACAGCCAAGAATCGACCCCCGGAGGCCAAAGCGGGCGGGGAGCGCATGGTGTTGTTGCCAGTGTCCATGGTGGCCCTGGATGGCTCGGCGTCGTCCGATGACCGCGGCATCACTTCCTACCTGTGGGAACGAGGACAGGAGAGTTTAGCCGCCGGGGTGAGAGAGAGAGAGAGTGTGTGTGTGGTGAGGGGGGGTGGGGGGGGGGGGGTGTTGTGAGTGTTTTTTTTGTGTGTGTGTTTGTGTTGTGAGTGTTTTTATGTGTGTATGTGTGTGTGTGTGTGTTGTGAGTGTTTGTGTGTGTGTCTGTTTGTCTGTGTGTGTGTGTGTGTGGAGGGGGAGAGGGGGTGTGTGGGGGGGGGGGTGTGTGGAAGGGGGGGATCATCGGGGAGGGAAGGAAGGTGTGTGTATGTCGATGACCTCGGGATCGCTTCCTACCTGTGGGAACGAGGACAGGAGAGTTTAGCTGCTGGGGTAAGAGTGTGTGTGTTGTGAGAGTGTTTTATTTTATTTTTTTATCTATTTATCTATTTTATTCTTCTGTGTGTGTGTGTGGTGTTGTGAGTGTGTGTGTGTGGTTGTGTGTGTGTGTGTGTTTGTGTGGTTGTGTGTGTGTGTGGAGGGGGGTCAGGGAGGGGGTGTGTGTGAGGGTGGGTAGGTGTGTGAGGGTGTGTGTCTGTGTATGTGTCTGTGTGTGTGTGTGTGGGAGGGAGGGTGGGGGTGTGTGAGGGAGGGTTGGTGGGGGGGTGTGAGGGAGGGGGGTGTGTGAGGGGGTGTGTGTGTGGAGGGTGAGGGGGGTCGGGGAGGGAGGGAGGGTGTGTGTGTGTGTGGGTGTGTTTGTGTGTGTGTGTTGTGTGTGTGTGTGGAGGGGGGAGGGGAGGGGGGAAGGGTTTGTGTGTGAGGGAGGGTGTGTGTGTGTGTGTGAGGGAGGGAGGGTGGGTGTGTATGTGTGAGGGAGGGTAGGGGTGTGGGTGAGGGTGTGTGTATGTGTGTATGTGTGTGTGTGTTAGTGTGTGTGTTGTGTGTGTGTATGTGTGTGAGAGAGACAGAGAGAGGGGGGGGGGGGGGAAAGGGTGTGTGTGTGTTTTTATTTGTTTTTTTTATATTAAAATGAACCATGTTAACCATACCCCTCCTCTCCCTGTCTCCCTCAGGACGTAGTGAACAACAGCGATCACCAGGCAGAACTACAGCTGGTGAATCTGACAGACAGACACACACACAGACAGACAGACACAGACAGATATCGAAATGAATCATGTTGACCATACCCCTCCTCTCTCTCTCTCTCTCTCCCTCTTCTTTGAAAATATTGGTTGAACTGCTGTTGGTGGTGATGCTGGTATGTAGGGGTAGGGAGGGGGTTTCTTAGCTTTTTTCCCTGATCAGGGCAAGGGCTGGATGAAAAAAAAGTATGTAATGCTTACTCTGTAACCCTTGAAGAATAAAGATTATTCATTCATTATTCATTCATTCTCCCTCAGGACGTGGTGAACAACAGCGATCACCAGGCAGTGCTACAGCTGGTGAATCTGGTGGCTGGTCGCTACATCTTCACCCTCACCGTCACCGACCAGGATGGCCTTAGCAGTCACGACACGGCCTCCCTGCTGGTGAAAAACGGTGAGGATGGGTGTGTAGGTGGGGGGGGGGGTAGGAGGTAGGATGTGTGTGTGTGAAAGAAAGAGAGAGAGAGAGAGAGCAGTCACGACACTGCCTCCCTGCTGGTGAAAAACGGTGAGATGTGGGTGTGTGTGTGGGGGTGATGAGGTATGTGTGTGGGGGGAGGGGGGGTGGGGGATGAGAGCTACATCTTCACCCTCACCGTCACTGACCAAGATGGCCTGAGCAGTCACCACACTGCCTCCCTGCTGGTGAAAAACAGTGGGGGGGGGGGGGGGGGTATGTGTGTGTGGGTTAACTTCCTGGCCTAATCTTCTACCTAAAAAAAAAGTGAATGAGGTTGTAATGTGTGCCCAAGATATTCTACATGCATATGCACGCGGGACCTTGGTTTACTGTCTAATCTGAAGACTTTCAGGGTAGTGGGGTCCGTGCTTATGTTAACATAAAGGTAAAGGTGTCCCATAACCTATGTGGTCATAGGGGAGCGAGGCATCAAAGGCCTCAGCTTCTCTAGGGGCCAGCATGTTGAGGGCGGCACCCATCTCCTCTCCCTCGCTGCTTTACCTTCCCTGACCCTAAAAGTGGGCAGGTACCCATTTACGGCTGGGTGAACTGGGGGACTCTACTGAAGCCAAGGTGCTCAAACTGTCACCCACCCACTTGGTAACAACTACGCTCAGTGCTGCTTAATCTTAGGGGACGGGATAGCCTAGTGGTCAGAACATTGCACTGGCAATTTGATGAACCGAGTTCAATCCCCTTTGGAGGGGATTTTTCACCAGGAGTTAACATCAGTGCTGACTCAACTCTACCCAAAAGTCTTTCAGATGAGACTGTAAACCAAGGCCCCGTGTGCGAACGCACGCAGAACATCTTGCGCACACGTTAAATCCTGTTCCGCTTTTTGTAAGAGTAGGCCATTGTGTGCCGGTGGGAGCAGATGAGAATATTTACACAACTGCATACACACGGGGACTGGATGAAAAAAAAGCACACGAGTGCCTATCCCATTATCCTCAATATGAAAGAATTAAATAAAATAAATAAATAAAATTAATAGCTTGGGGAAAGCGAGTGCTGTGACCACTGAGCTATCTATCCCATTCGTGCTGTGCGGTACTGTACATGTATCATTCATTTCTGGGGGGGTTTGTGTTTTGTTTCCGCAGGGCCCAACTACAAAGACTTGGTGGAGATGGTACTGGACACTGACATCCATCACTTCTCGCAGGACGACAAGGTCAGGTCATAGGGCAAGGGTCAGGGGTCAAGCAGCGAGGGGGATGTGGTTGGTTGGATGGAGTGAAGAGAGATTGGTGTTTGTTTGTGTGTGTGTGTGTTTTAAGTGTGTGTGTGTTTATGTGTGTATGTGTATGTTTAAGTGTAATGGTGTGTGTGTGTGTGTGTGTATATAAGTGTGTTTGTGTGTGTTTGTGTGTGTGTGTAAGAGTGTAGTGTGTAAGTGTGTGTGTGTGTGTGTGTGTGAGTGTGTGTGTGTGTGTGTGTGTGTGTGTGCACTGTTATGATGAATTCATAATTGTATATGTGTGAGCGTGCATGCATGTATATGTTCTGTCATGCACTTGTGGATTAATGGTTAAGTTACTTTGTGCATGTGTGAATGTGTATGTGTGTTTATAATTATGCATGACTGTCTCTCTGTCTGTGTGCACACGCATGCATGACTAGATACATGTTATTCATGTATTCTTTTTTTGTTTGTTTGTTTCTTGGTTAGATCTCCAAGGTTCACCAATGGTGAGATTTTACTTATGCAACCAGTTTTTTGCCCACCATGAAGGTAGCTGCATTCCAGCTTTAGGGATGTATGCTGGGTGTGTTCATGTTTCTGTAACCCACCGAACGCCGACATGAATTAGTTTCTGGCAATGTTTGGGTTATCATTGCTATCCAGCTAAGACACTCCCCTACGACGAAACAGGTTATGGGACACCTTTAGCTTTACCTTTATATATGTGTGTGTGTGTGTGTGTGTGTGTGTCTGTGTGTGTGTGTGTGTGTGTGTGTGTGTGAATCAGAATCAGAAAACTTTATTGCCATTAAGTCAGAATGAGACTTATTTGACAAAAGTATTTAACATTCTTAAAAGATGTAGATTCCTAGATATATGTAATGTATCTATGTTCTTGCTCTTCTGGAAAAAAGAATCATGCACATATTTGATCATGTCTAGCAGACAGTCCTCGTAGTTGAAAAACTTACTCAGATTCTCGTAGTTATTCATATCATTCATTTCCTTAATCTTAACATTAGATAGAAATTTCTTTCTTAAATCATCATATAATGTACAAATATCAAGTAAGTGATACTCATCTTCTATTTTGTTACACCCTTTGCATTTTCTTTCTTCTTTCGGCATATTTATATATTATAATTTTTTTTTGTTTCTTATGCAAAACATGTGTTCAAAAAAAAAAAGTTAATACCCACCCCACAAAGAAACTTAGTAATGCAATAGGAATAATAAAAAAGTCGTTAATGTCAATGCAACTGTAACAAATGTCCTATGGGACTGTGACAGAGACCTTTCATAATTTCAAGTGCCAGTTTTAAATTACTGAATATGCTGGTGAGAAAGTTCGCAGAAAATTTTAATTCATATATTAAAAATACAGTCATATATATATATGTGTATGTGTGTGTGTGTGTGCAGACGAACATAGTCAAACAGCTGGAGCTGCTGATTCACCAGTCCTCTCAACACAGCAGCACAGTGGTGGAAGTGCAGTCCACACAGACAGAGCTCACACAGGAGAGTGAGTCTTTTATTTTTTTATTTTCTTAATTTTTTTTTATATTCTTTTATATCGAGGATAATGGGATAAGCACTCTTGTGCTTTTTTTTTTACATCCAGTCCCGTGTGTATGTAGTTTACCAACAGCAGCACAGTGGTTGAAGTGCAGTCCACACAGACTGAACTCACCCAGGGAGAGTGAGGTTTTTTTTTTTTTTTTTTTTTTTTTTTTTATTCTTGTAACAGAGTGAACATATTTGATATCCCAACTCTGCACAAACCTTGGAAACACGGCACAGCTAGACAGTTTAGGATGTGACCTCTAAAAAGAGGTTGCATAAATTACATTTCACCATGAAGGCAAAGAGTATGCAATGGAGAGCTTTCAACCACCACCCAAGGAAACAGAGCATCGCACAATTCGCAGGTGTGTCCCGATTTAGTAACACAATGCTGCGACAGGGCTTTGATCGCATGAGAGGTAATCTACTAACCACCCCATCACATTCTTTTATATCGAGGATAATGGGATAAGCGCTCTTGTGCTTTTTTACATCCAGTCCCTGTATGTATACATGTAGTTTTATGTCAATTTTGTCATCTGTTCCCATCAGCACACGGTGGCCTACTCTAACGAAAAGCAGAACAGGATTTAACGTGTGCGTAAGATGTTCTGCGTTCGTTCACACACGGGGTCTCGGGTTATAGTCTCATCCGAAAGGACTTTCGGGGAGAGTGGAGTCAGCACTGATGTTAACTCCAGTAGAAAAATTTCCTCAAACGGGAATCGAACCTTGGTCATCAAATGCGAGTGCAATGTTCTGACCCTAGTTCCCTGTCCCCACATCCAAACCTTCAGTCTTGTTTGTTGTTGTCTTCCATTCTACGTCTGTTCACTTCCAGTGACATTAGACAGTAGTAGTAGGCACCCATCAGTCTCGGAAGACTATGGAGTTGC
The DNA here is from genome assembly GCA_030674155.1 of Stramonita haemastoma. Taxonomy (NCBI): domain Eukaryota; kingdom Metazoa; phylum Mollusca; class Gastropoda; order Neogastropoda; family Muricidae; genus Stramonita; species Stramonita haemastoma. The sequence continues at coordinate 18,360,257 of CM060350.1, read as the reverse complement.
GCTCTAGTCTTTAGATCCCAAAGCCTGGGTAAATAAGTATGGAGGGCAAGCTATTACCCATGCAGCAGACCCCCCCCCCCCCCCCTCCCCACGCCACTGGAATGATCCATTGGAAAGGCAATGACTGATATGAATGGTTGCAGTGTCGTCACAGGAGCCGCCAGAACATTGCCATATACGACATTAGACAACAACAAAAAAAG
>CM060350.1:18351087-18359954 GCA_030674155.1 Stramonita haemastoma | reverse complement strand
TTCCCCTTCCCCTCCTCCATCATTTTCTATCCCCCCCCAACCACCACCACCTTCCCTTCCCCCTCCTCCAAAATTTCAACTCACCCCCACCACCACTTTCCCTCCCCCCCCCCACCACTTTCCCTCTCCCCCCCACCACCACCACTTTCCCTCCCCCCCCACCACCACCACTTTCCCTCCCCCCCCCACCACCACTTTCCCTCCCCCCCCCACCACCACCACTTTCCCTTCCCCCCTCCTCCAACATTTCCAACTCCCCCCTACCCCCCCCACCCCCAAAAAATCCTTTTTCCCCCCCTTTTCCCCTACCACTACCCTCTTCCTCCTCCTCCACTGGTGGTGCCCGCCCTTTTTTCTCCAGACAAGATTCAGAACAGCAGTGTGATGATATCGGAGTCAGATTTCTCCAGCGAGGAGGAGACGCTCTTCGTCAACAGCAAGCCTCTCAACGGCCATTCCAAACCGCCCAATGGCGTCGTGGCTCGTCAGCATTTCAGGACTAAACCCAAAGCATAGCCTCGGGCATCGTCATCGTCGTTACTGTCGTCTTCGTCATCGTTTTACTTGCTTTTGCGTCGGTGGGGTGTGATTTTTTTTTTGGGGGGGTGGTTGTTTTTGTTGAATATTTTTCAATATATCTTGTCTATATATGTGTATATGTTGATGAATATATATATATATGTGTGTGTGTTTGTTTGTGTTACTCAGGGGCTTAATTTCTGGGACTCTTGTTGTGGGGTGTGGGGGTTTGGGGGGGTTTTTTTGCTAGTGGGAGGATATTTTTTTTTTTTTTTGGGTGGTTGTAGGGTGGGGGGGGGGGGGGTTGTTGGGGGGGGATTTATTTTTTTTAAACTGCTCAGGATTTTAATGTTGTTGAGTTAGTGAACTTTTTTATCTACTTTTCGTTGTCGTCGGTTCTTGTGGGTTGGTTGCTTGTCGTCAGGGGGGGCGGGGTTTATCTGTTTCGGATTTAAGAAAGTTATTTGGCTGAAAGGTTTGGGGCGGGGGGTTGCATGTGGGGTTGGGTTTTTTTTTGGTTTTTTTATGGGGGTTTTGGGGGGGGGGGGGGGGGGGGGGGGGGTTGGAGTGAGACTAAAACTTTACCAGAGTGAGAACAGGCTCCCAGGACTGATGCTGAATTGGATTCTGAGTTTTAAAGGGAAGAGTATTTTCAAAAAGGGGAAAAAACTCCAAACCAGTGATGGCCCTTTCTTCCACGGCAATATGTGCTGCGAATGTGTGACTGAAATTTGTGTGAAATCCTCCTGTCTTTTTGTGTGTTTACTTGTGTGTGTGTGTGAGAGAGAGACACAGAGAGAGAGAGAGAGAGAGAGAGAGAGAGAGAGGAGAGAGAGAGAGAGAGAGAGAGAGAGAGAGAGAGAGACACACAGAGAGAGAGAGAGAGAAATAGTGTGTGTGAGTGAGTCAGAGACACAGAGAGAGAGAGAGAGGGGGGGGGGAAAAACAGAGCGGGATTGAGTCATTCTGAAGTATTATGAAAGTGAATTCCATATTGTGCGGTGTCGTCATCATCGTCGTCGTCATCGTCGTCGTCGTTATTACTACTGCTCATTCTGTGATCCTGAAAGCCGAGCGAGCGTTCAGCAAGAGGAGAAAAGGGGGGGACAACTTCAGTCATGAACTGTGAAAATGTGTGAGTTACTCACTCCTCTTCTCTCTACTGCTGTGTTGTGTTTTGCCAGGTTTTTTATTCTCTTTTTTTTTTTTTCTTTTTTTTTTTTTTGACTTCATGCTACAAAAATGTCGCAAACTTTAAACTCGAGTCTGGCTGTTAAAAAAAATATATATAAAAGAACACATTGGAAGCAAAGACCCAAGATTTCATGTTGGATTTTGTGTAAGAATTTCTTAGTGTATTCCTCCTTTTATCCACTGGTTTTTATGATGCAATATGTCGACGTGTAACAAACGGGGAGTGTTATTTTGGTGTTGGAAATGATTGGTGATGATATTAACAACATGTAACAAAGAGTGGACATGCGTGAATTTTTGTTGGGGGGGGGGGGGTTTTGTTGCTTTTTTTAAACGTGTAACATAGAGTGAAAAATGTGTATCTCTGCTTCGGTAATGTGTAACGCAGAACGGAAATGTGTGCGACTCTTCGCTGCTTCTCACACGTGTAACACGGAACGTAAAGGTGTGACTCTCGCGCTTTTGAAATGTGTAGCGCAAAACAAGCGATGTGGACAAGAAATGTGTGATTTTGTTTTTTGATGCGACGACAAAAGAGCTGGGCTGGAATTTCTCTCTCTCTCTCCAGACGACGTGTTCCAAGCGCTTTGACATTCCAGACACAAAGACTGAATTGACTGGAGAAAAAATAATGTATGAAGGATCGTGCTTCACAGCTTGAAAGTGATGTAGATCGCTTCGTGACATTGTCATTGCGTGTGTACAGAAGTCAGTTGCCCCAAAGCTTTTTGGGGGTGGGGGGGGTGGGGGGGGGTGGAAATACAAGTATCGTCTTTCATGATGGTACTTAGCTGGACTTTGGAAAAGCGCGTTTCGAATCTGGATGTTCAGAAATTGCATTTCCATGTTTGATGTTCTGAGAAAAATGGATTTTTTTATATTTGATGCTATGATTGTCAAGAGATGATTTTAAAATTATTTTAAATGTTGGGGGGGGGGGGGGGGGGGGGGAGAGCGTAAACCATGTCATACTAGAAAGATTGATGGAGTATAGATTTTGTATTTAACGATTGATGGGAGTCTAGATTTTGTATTTAACGATTGATGGGAGTCTAGATTTTGTATTTAACGATTGATGGGAGTGTAGATTTTGTATTTTAAAGATACGAGTGTAGATTTTGTATTTCGATGAATGGTGGTTCTGTGTTCTTGTCGTTGTTTTACGTGTTGTCCATGAGTAGAATGAAACGTCTGTAGCTGTAGCCTGTGAACTAGGGAGGTAGGTAGAGACACAGTTTTTGTGTGGGGTGGACATGTAGCATTGCAGTCAGTCGGTCAGATCGTTTGTTTGTTCGTTCGTTCATGGCGTGTCTAGTCCAGCCAACCATGAGGGCCGTACCAGGAGTTAGATTCCGTTTTGTTGTTGGGCATTCCCCAGTTTAACTAACACCCTGGAGGGGTCTGTCACCCAGAATATTGCACTGTCTGTCCGTCTCACTCCTCCCACCTGGGAATAAATCACTGTGAGACTGTAAGTACACACTGGAGGAGGAGGAGAAGTTTGTGTGTATGGACTTGTTTTCAAGTTACCTTGCCTTAACCCTCTTAGTCCTGTACCGGGATTTGCCAAGATTAACCAGGATTTGCCGGGATTTACACACAGTAGATTTCCATCACGCTGTGACCATCACTAATTACTACCACATGTTTATTTATCTATTTATTCATTCTTTTATATCAGGAGGGGGAGACATGTCAAAGCTCTATCAGGCTAGAAGGAAAAACTCTGTAGAGTGTCTGGAAGTAATCATAGCTGCTGGTATGTACTTGGAAGGAGGAAAAGGCGAGCGAGCATGTGTGCCTGACCTGATTTTGTGATGGAATGCAAAATCTAGGGGCAATTTGTGTTCAGAGTGTCCGAATGCAAGAGGGTTAAAGGCAGCCATACTCAGAATGATAGTATCCTTTGTTTGAACAGGGAACATGTCGTATTGTCAGCTGCGACAATTTTTCTCTGTCGTGTCAAATTCAAGACTGACTTCCACCTGAGGAAGGTCAGTGTAGCCAGAGTATGGTGCCACTTTTTTTTTTTTTCTGTTTTTTTTTTTTTTTTTTTTTTTTTTTGGCATTTGTCAGATGGACAGCTCAGTCTGTGTAATGAAAGGCAGCTGTATACTGCTGCAGATTCTGGGAGTTGCTGTAGAGTTATTCTTGGCCTCTGAGGTGGAGTGGTGTGGGGGTAAGACCAGATCCTCTTGGGAGCAATGTGATCGCTGGGTATGAGGATTTTTCTCTTTTTTTTCCCAGTTCCTTGGCAAGATTTCTGAGGTTCACCAACAGTGAGAATTTGCGTATGCTACCGTTTTTGCCCTCCATGAAGGTAGCCACATTCCGACTTCAGGGATAAGGTGTGAGAAATGACACAGACAGCATATCATGGGTGACCCTCCCCCCCCCCCCCCCCCCCCTTTTTTTTTTTACCAGGTGTTACACTGAGGAATGCCCAACATCCAGATATTCAGACCTCTCTGCCAGTTCCAACTTTTTTTTGTCTTCTTTCCTCAGCTAGAACTCTTTGAGGTTCACCAGTGATGAGATTCATGTGCATGCAACTTGACGCATGCACACACACACACGCACGCGCACACACACACGCGCGCACGCACATACGCACACACACACACACACACACACACACACACACACACACACACACCATTTAGGTAGCCGCATTCCCACTCCTGGGATCGTTCAAAAAAAACTTCTGTGGAGTTGTGAAGATGATGATGGTGATGATGATGATGATGATGATGATGATGATGATGATGATGATATGATGATGATGATGATGATGAAGGTGGTGTATAAAACTAGCCAGTACCTCAACTGCCGCTGCATTTAAACAAAATCAAAGAGTTAGTCTAGTGCGTGCAAAGTGGTTATTGCTGTAGTACAAATGAATTTCTCTCTGATGGCCAAACATATTTCTATAATGGCACAATGAGTGAAAATGACTTTGGATTTTCTTATTTATTGTGGGTTTTTTTTAATTTATGTATGTTTTGTTCAAAAACAGAATTTACGTTTTCTTTTTTACTTTTTTTTTTTTCATTCCATGGCTAGAGCTCTGAGGTTGTCCTATGGTAAGATTTATGTGTAGGCGACCATTTTTTCCCCACACCATTTAGGTAGCCACATTCTGACTTCGAGGATTTCTGTTTTCTGATTTTGAAGTATTTGTATCCGACTGGGTGGGGAGGGGGGGAGGAGACAAGAGTGTTGCACTCACAAACTGTTTTCCTGGGATTGATCCCTGGTTTGAGCTAACCACCACCACCACCACCACACCACCACCACCACCACCACCACCACCCCCCCACCACCACCACCCACCCACCACCACCACCACCACACCACCCCCACCACCACCACCCCCCCCCCCATCACCCCAAGACGCCATTCAGAAAGATTTTCCCCTCGGAGTTAACATCAGTGTTGACTCCATTCATCCGAAACTTCTTCGGATGAGAAAAGTAGAATAAGGTCCCATGTGCCAGTGCATGCAGAACGTCTTGCGCGCGCGTTAAAACCTGTTGCACCTTTCAGAAGAGTAAGTAGGCTATTCATGTGCTGGTGGATGACCCAAAAAAGTGTTTTTTTTAATTCATGTACATTAATGTCTTGTTTAGACTTTATCCCTGAAATCAGAATATAGCTGCCTTAGCAGTGGGGGAAAAAAAAAAAAAAAAAAAAAAAGGTGGTATACGCAAAATCTGGTCATTGGTGAACCTCAGAGCTCTTAGGAAGGAACAGAGAAGGAAAAAACAAACACAGTTATCGGGGGGGGGGGAAGAAGAAAAGATTCCATCTTCTTGTAGTTTCTATTGTGATGAATCCAACCAGCTATCAAATCCATAAATTCCCAAAATCGCCTGATCTCAAATCCTGAGAGAGTTAAGAAAGCAGCGCCTGTGATTTTACACCATAATTCTAGATTTTAGAAATGAGAGAGAGAGAGAGAGAGAGAGAGAGAGAGAGAGAGAGAGGAGAGAGAGAGAGAGAGAGAGAGAGAGAGAGAGAGAGACAACAACAAAAAAGAACAGACAATTTACAAATACTTCAAGACGTCCTCATGAACTTCACATCAGTCCAAGACAAATACACTACAACATGATACGCTACAATACAATACACTACAACATGATACTCTACAATACAATGTAATACATTACAACATGATACGCTACAATACAATATAATACATTACAACATGATACGCTATAATACAATATAATACATTACAACATGATACGCTACAATACAATTCAATACACCACAACATGATACAGTGCAAGACAACATGATACACTACAATGCAATACAACATGATACACTACAATGCAATTTTTTTTTTTTTTTTAAATTAAACAGCAGATATCTCCCCATGGCTCAAGCTGTTCATGATCCTTTTTCTACCCCCACGTTCCATTATGTTCACATCTGTTTTTGTTCGTGTCCCATTATGTTAACATCTGTTTTTGTTCATGTCCCATTATGTTAACATCTGTTTTTGTTTTGTTTGTTTTTTTGTGCATGTACCATTATGTTCACATCCGTTTTTGTTCATGCCCCATTATGTTCACATCTGTTGTTGTTTTTTTGTTGTTGTTGTTCATGTCCCATTATGTTAACATATGTTTTTGTTCATGTCCCATTGTGTTAACGTCTGTTTTTGTCCATGTCCCATTATATTAACATCTGGTTTTCTTCATGTCCTATTTGTTGGTTCATGTCCCAATTTTATTCTTGTCCCATTTTTGAACGTGTTCCATTTAAGATTTTTGGTCTTGTCCTTTTTTTCTTCCTATATTGCTTCTGATTTGGACGTAAAACATTCCTTCACATCAATGTTTTTTTTCTGCGACATTTAATTTTCCCCAATCTCTGGTGAACAGTGGGTGTTTTTCAGAAATTTAGGGAACCATATTCCAACTTTGTGGATGGAGTCTAAACACGACACCTGTGTGCATGCTGGGTTTTTTCTCTCATCTGTACCTACTGCCACACAGTGGCCTACTCTTCTGAAAGGGGGAACAGGTTTTAATGTGTGTGCATGATGTTCACTGTGTGTTCGCACATGGGGCCTCATTTTATAGTCTCATTCAAAGGACTTTGACATTCAGTTCGATTTTTTCATCAAACTGGGAGGAAAGGGCGAGGTTGGGAATCGAACCCAGAACCCTGTGGTTCACATTTTGGCAGGCGAATGTCTTAACCATCCTGCCACCCGCCTTCTTACAAGAGGTCGATGAAAAATGTTGAGGGGTATCACAAATTATCTTCCTTTTTTTTTTTTTTGCTTTATTCTTATTATTTTGGAGATATTTTCAATTTCAGTTATAACTGATTTCGTATGGAGTCATTCCCAGGATGGTACGACTAAAGCAAAGATGACAATCATTCCTTGTTTGTTTTGTTTGTCTGTGGGTTTTTTGGGAGGGGGGGGGGGGGGTCCTGTTTGGTGAATTGTCACCGGCTGTTTTCATCACCTGGTCTTAAACTGATCTTTTGATGAATTTTCAGTCTCTTTGGTCGATGTTTGACCCTTGACCTTGTGAAGGGAGCGAGAGAGCCTAGTGGTTAGAGTGATAAATTATCAGACCCTTTTTCTTTGTCACTGATAAATTATAATACCCTTTTCTCTGTCACTGATAAATTATCGCACACTTTACAATACAATATCCACTTATAAATTGCTGTTATTGATAAATAATCAGACCCTTTTTCATTCGGGACCTTTTTTTTTTTTAAATCAAATGTAATGTGAATTTTCAGGCTGGGAACTTATGAACCATCTCCATAAGTTCTGCCATGCACAAGAAATTGTTAATTGTAGATCATAATTGTGCTTTTGCATGAATTCAACTTTACTCGTAACGGTCAGGATTCACTCTTGAATGAGCTGTAGTGAAAAGACGAAATGTGTACAATGTTAATTTGTGTGTATATATATATAGAGAGATGACTTTAAAAAATGTTGGGTTACTCTTACTGTGAAAAGAGAAGGGCTGTGTACAGTGTTGAGTCATCATGGTCGTAGTATTATAACGATAGTCCCTGAATTTGAAAATCCCCGCTGGGGTTTTGGTACAACCACCACAAGAGGCTTGTTTGTGGGGCATTTACTGAGAGGGTGGGTTGACGCGATTTTTTGTTGTTTTTTTAATGTGTAAACAGTGACAATGTGTAAGTTTGCTGATTGATTAAGGGCACGCATATTATTCATCTTTACCGTGCCTGGCATAGACCACCTGATTCGTGTTTGATTTGTCGGGGGGGGGGGGGGTTAATGTACGGTGGAGTCCATCCCTTTCTGTGTTGCGGATTGCATGCTGGGTATGTTTGAGTTATCCATGCTACTGGCCATCCCTGGACAGTTCTGTGAAAAATAGGTGGTTACTGGGGGGGGGGGAATGGGGTGTTGTTGAGAGCTCCAGTGGTGATATTTTGCATATGTGACCAGTTGGGAGGGGGGGTTCCCACCAGTAGCTGTACTGGTATGTATATATATATACATAAAATAATATATGATATACACACACATAGTAGCAAGGTCCTTCGGATCAGACTATAAACCGAGGCCCCGTGTGCGAACACACGCAGAACATCTCGCACACGTTAAATCCTGTTCCGCTTTTCGTAAGAGTAGGCCATTGTGTGCAGGTGGGAACAGATGACATTTAATAAACTGCACACACATGGGGACTGGATGTTAAAAAGCACATGTGTGCTTATTCCATTATCCTCGATATAAAAGAATAAATAAATAAATAAAAATAGTTAGTGTAGCAGAGTAGTTAAGACCGTTCAACTTCAATCCCGTGGGTTTATGAAGTCGTGGGTTCGAATCTTGGTGATGGAGTCTGGTGCATTAAAGGTAGGGATTATTTTTATGATCTGCTAGGTCAGTTTCAAGTGCAGACCTGCCAGTGCCTGAATTCCCTTCGTGTATAGACACATGGGAGGGGCGGGATAGCTAAGAGGTCAGAGCGCTCGCTTTCCCCCAGTCAAGCTAAGCAGCAGTTACCAGTTGGATGGGTAACTGTTTGCGTGCCTTGGCTTCAGTACAGTCCCCTCAGTTCACCCAGCTGTAAATGGGTACCTGCCCTCTTTAGGGTCAGGGAAGGTAAAGCAGCAAGGGAGATGAGATGGTT
>CM060350.1:18328587-18346087 GCA_030674155.1 Stramonita haemastoma | reverse complement strand
AGTTGGGATTTTTTGGTTGGTTTTTGTTTGTTTTGGGGTTTCTTTTTTTTTTGTTTTGTTTTGTTTAATTGATACAGAATCAACTGTGTACAAATAGTGACTATGAAAGTTGTGTACAAGTATTCAGAGAGAGAGAGAGTGTGTGTGTGTGTGTGTGTGTGTGTGTGTGTGTGTGTGTGTGTGTGTGTGTGTGTGTGTGTGTGTGTGTGTGTGTGTGTGTGAGGAGAGATGAGAGAGAGAGAGAGAGAGAGAGAGAGAGAGAGAGAGTAAATCAGCGTTGCATTGTCATAATCATGAAGAAAATGAAATAAAAACGTTTTATCTATTATGTTTTTGTGTGCGCACATATGTGAATATTCAGTTTTCTTTTCTTCTTTTTTTTCTTTTGTTTTTTGTTTTGGCATTTCCGTGGCTATAACTCTTGATGTTCACCAGTGGTAAGATTTTTGCATATGCGACCGTTTACCTTCGTTTCCCCCCCCCCCCCCCCTCCCCTCACCAAACACACACGCACACACCATTTAGGTAGCCACATTCCTACTTCGGGGATGTGTATCGAAACACAACACCAGTGTGCCTGCGGTTTGGTTTATTTAGGTTTTGTTTTTGTTTTTTTTAATTTGTCTAAGGCACAAAATGGTCTACTCTTCTGAAAAGCAGAGAGGGGAACCTCGAAATAGAATGAAGATTGCGCATGGTGGTATTTTGCTTGTACATTTGTGGCTGATCCTTTTTCGTCGAATTCTCAGACAGCAGCAACTATTGATGTCTGTCACATGAGCGAAGATGCGTTGCGCTGCCTTTTAGCCCCTAACAAGTCTTTCCGATGAGACGATAAACCAAGGTCCCGTGTGTTACGATGTCAAGCGCACGTAAAAGAACCCACGGCAACAAGGGGGTTGACCCTGGCAAAATTCTTAGAAAAAAAAGACACTCTGATAGGGAAACAATACAGTTGCATGCAGGAAAAAGAAAAAAAATGGGTATGCGCTGCACTTGTGGCGACGCGCTCTTCCCGGGGAGAAGAGCAGCCCGAATTTCACGCAGAGAAATCTGCTGTGACATAATGTGGTACAAAGTCAGGCCCAGTACATCCGACTTCGGCGTGGGAAAGAATTGTTATCTTTTAGTCTTTGGGGGGGGGGGGGGGGGGGGGGAGGAGGCAGGAGAATGTGTCGACCAAGAAGGCAGAAAATAGACAAGAAGAAGGTGACAGAGGAAGAAAAGGAACAAAGCAGAAACAGAGAGAGGGGTAGAGAAAAAGGGAATTCCTAGCCTAGAATTTTTCAGAAGGTGGGAATGTTATTCATACTGACAGGCCCCCCTCCCGACGTTCCCAGGAGGTAAAACTTGTGGATTATTAAAACAGACAAGAGAAACTAGCTCACTCATAGTAGTTAAAGATTTTCTTTTGCATAATATGCAACATCTCACTATTAGTAAATAAGCCTCAAGAGTTTTAGCTGAGGTACAAACCCGAAAAAACAAAAAAAGGAAAAGAAGATATCAGAAACTCGTGCACAAAGATTGGTGTTGTTTGTGTGCTGATCAGTAAAAAACAAAAAAACAACGACAACAACAACAAACAAACAAAAAAAAATTTAATTTAAAAAAAACACAACCAACAACAACGACTGAATTGAGGAAGTACCAAAACAGCTTTTATTTTTTGAACAGTTGTGACAAAGTTAGTAACAAAAACAATAACACAGAATGTATGAATCAACCAAGGCTGCTGTGTTAAATGGCTACATGTCCCAGTAGCTGAGAGAGAACATAATTATTTGACAATTTGTAATGATGATATGCATTGTAAGACCAAAAACATACAAACAAACAAAGCCATAAAAGATGCAAACGGCATCTATCAATAAATGCCTTCGTCTTCTCCTCCTCTCCTTCTTCTTTTTCTTTCTTCTTCTTCTTCTTCTTCTCTTCTTCTTTCTTCTTTCTTCTTCATTCTTCTTCTTCTTCTTTTTCTTCTTCGTCGTCTTCATCTTCTTCTTCTTCTTCTTCATCTTCTTTTTCTTCTTCATCATCATCTTTTAATTCTTCTTTTTCTATTTTTACTTCTTCTTCTTCTTCTTTTTCTTACAAAACTACCAAAAAATTCTTCACAAAAAATACTACCAAAAAATTCCGGACAAAAGACACCTCTGTATCTACCAGCAGAAGACTTCACAAAAAATACTACCAAAAAAAAATCCTGACAGAAAACACTACCAAAAAAAAATCCGGACAAAAAATACTACCCAAAAAATCCGGACAAAAAAATACTACCAAAAAAATCCTGACAGAAAAACACTACCAAAAAAAAATCCGGACAAAAAATACTACCCCAAAAAATCCGGACAAAAGACACCACTGTATCTACCAGCAGAACACTTTCACAAAAATTACTACCAAAAAAAATCCTGACAAAAAATACTACCAAAAAAAATCCTAACAAAAAATACTACAAAAAAAAATCCTGACAAAAAATACTACCAAAAAAAATCCTGACAAAAAATACTACCAAAAAAATCCTAACAAAAAATACTACAAAAAAAATCCTAACAAAAAATACTACAAAAAAAATCCTGACAAAAAATACTACCAAAAAAATCCTAACAAAAAATACTACAAAAAAAATCCTAACAAAAAATACTACCAAAAAAAATCCTGACAAAAAGACACCACTGTATCTGCCAGCAGCTTTTCCTCTGGAGTTAACATCAGTGCTGACTCCACTCTCCCCCAAAAAGTCCTTCGGATGAGACTATAAACCGAGGTCCCGTGTGCGAACGCACGCAGAACACCTTGCGCACACGTTAAATCCTGTTCCGCTTTTCGTAAGAGTAGGCCATCGTGTGCCGGTGGGAACAGATGACATTTACAAAACTGCATACACAACGGGGACTGGATGTAAAAAATTAAAAAAAGCACAAGAGTGCCTTATTCCATTATCTTCGATATAAAAGAACAAAATACATAAAATAAAATAAATAAACAAACAAATAAAAGAAGACTTTCACAACACTTAGGCCGCTGAAGCAGAGGCGAAGAGATAAGCACGGGGTCTGAAATCGATGAAAGTTTACAAAACTGCATACACACGGGGACTGGATGTAAAAAGGCACAAGAGTGCTTATCCCATTATCCTCAATATAAACAAATAAAAGAAGACTTTCACAACACTTAAGCAGCCGAAGCAGACGCGAAAAGATAAGCGCGGGATCTGAAATCGATGAGCAGCAGAACTGCTACGGCCAAGGAGGACAGCAGGGCCAGAAAGTCCAGCCCGACACAACACCAGGACACCGCCCACTTGACCTCGAAGGGGGGCAGCTGCCTGTCCGGGTAGTTCGTGGGAAACACACTCATTGCCACCAACACGAAGAGAGCTGTGGACAGGAGAGGAGAGGAGAGATGATTTATTCATTTATTTATTTTATTTATTTATTTTTCTTTTTTATTCTATTCTTTTATATCGAGGATAATGGGATAAGCACTCTTGTGCTTTTTTTTTTTTAACATCCAGTCCCCGTGTGTATGCAGTTTGGTAAATGTCATCTGTTCCCACCGGCACACGATGGCCTACTCTTACGAAAAGCGGAACAGGATTTAACGTGTTGAATGTGATGTATTGTACAGTGTCACTTTTTGAGTCTTGTCTATAAAGAGGATCGGTGGCCTAGGTGGTAACGCGCCTTGCCTACAAAGCAAAAAGTCCGGATCGGAGTGTGGCGGTGGTTTGTACCCCGTTTGGGCCCAAAACTTTTCCCCCATCCATTAGACCCTGAGTAGCCGCCGCGGTAGTCTAGTGGTTAGGGCGTTGGACTCGTAATCTAAAGGTTGCGGGTTCGATCCCAGCTTTCGGCTATAGCGTTTGTGCCCTTGGAAAAGGCACTTTACGGCTATTTTCTCACCCCACCAAGGTGTAAAAGGGGTACCAACCTTGTGTTGGGGGTTAACCCTGCGATAGACTGGTGTCCTATCCAGGGGGGAGTCTATGACTCTCAGTCGCTTAAGGCCACAGAAACCGGGATAAGTACCGGCCTGATGAGCCTTAGGCTCGGGACAGACTTTAACTAACTATACAAGGTAAAGGTGTCCTATATTCTATTCAAATTCAAATTCAAAAAACACTATTATCTCATAGAAAGAGAAATTCAAGCGGGTACAAGCCATACATTAAAAACGGTAAACATGTAAACATAGTAGGCCCTACATATCACGGAGAAAAAACAACAACAACAAAACCCACACACAAGACAGTAACCAGTATCAAAACGCACCTATCACAATATAAGAACCACCCACAAATCAGCAATACCTCAGCCAGTCATGGACTCATCCATGTCAAATCACCATCATACGCGCACCATAATGCCCTGTGTGGTCGTAGGGGAGCAAGGCATCAGAGACCTCAGCTTCTCTAAGGGGCCAGCATATCGATGGTGGCGCCTATCTCCTCTCCCTCGTTGCTTTACCTTCCCTGTCCCTTAAAGAGGGAGGATACTCATTGATAGTTGAGTGAACTGGGGGACTGTACTGAAGCCAAGGTGTGCGCAAACGGTCACCTATCCACTTGGTAACCACCACGCTCAATGCTGCTTAACCTTGGCGGGGGAAAAGGGTGTGCTTTGACCACTGAGCTATCCTGTCCCCATCTATAAAGGACATGATTAGTTAGAAGCTTCAAGGTGGGGGTGATAGCTGTGGGGTGGGGGAGGGGAGATAGCTAAGTGGTTAAAGCCTTGATCTCATGATCTGACGACCTGGGTTCAAGCCACCACCCACACACTAGTTTGGGGTGATTTTCCCCCGTGAAGTTAACATCAGTTCCGAATTGACTCCACTACACACCTCCCCCCCACCCCCTTGCCCTCATCAGAAAATTTATAAGAAACAATTTTTGCAGATTTGTATAAAAAAAAAAAAAGACAAAAGAAGAGCTGGGAGGGGAAAGGGAGAGGTGAGGAGAAAGACAGAATCAAAGGTGAGTAATAGAAAAGGGGAAATTTCTATCATAGAATTTCCATGTGAGAATGCTATTTTTTACTGAAAGGCATTCCAACTGGAGGTATGTACAATACTAACACATTATACTTACCACTTGCCAGCGCTGGCAGCCAAGCAAGCGATGAACGCCGCTTTCTGATTGGTCAGTTTGGGCAGCAGGATGAAAATCAGGAGAAGAACAGCAGTGGCCACGTGACCAAAGATTCCCAAGATGGCGAACGCCTGGCTGACCTTGATGAAATCTGGAAGAAAAAAAAATAAAGAAGAAAATTGAGGTTATACATTGTATTTTGTACCACTTTATGTCACAGCAGATTTCTCTGCGTGAAATTCGGGCTGCTCTCCCCGGGAGAGCACATCACCACAAGTTGAGTGCCTACTCATTTTTTTTTTTCTTTTTGATGTCTGCAACTGTATTTGTTTCCCTCTCAGAGTGGCTTTTTTCTACAGAATTTTGCCAGGGTCAACCCCCTTGTTGCCGTGGGTTCTTTAACGTGCGCTAAATAGTGATGTGTAACACACGGGACCAACAGTTTATCGTCTCATCCGAAAGACTAGCTCCCAGACCACCACTCAGGGTCTAATGGATGGGGGAAAAGTTGGGGGCCCAAATGAGATACGAACCACCGCACACTCCGACCCGGACTTTTTGCTTTCTACGCAAGGTGAGTTACCACCTAGACCACCGATCCACCATATTTAAGTAACAGCAGAGATTTCTGGTTCAGAGACTGCCAATGGTATTGTGTGTTCCCCCCCCCCCCCCCCCCCCCCCCCCCCCCCCTCTCTCTCTCTCTCTCTCTTAGTGGCTACCCTCACAGAGAACTTTTTTTTGGTTGCTTTTCAACCAGAACTTCGAGGCTCACCAATGGAAAGATCAATGCTTATGCCACAGCCCCCCCTCCCCCCCCCCCCCCCCCCCATCTCCACCCCCCCCCCCCCCCCCCCCCCCCAACCATTCAGGTATCTGTATTCCGACTTTGGGGATGGTGTCTAAACACTGTCAGTATGAATAGCATCCCCGCCTTCTGGAAATTCTGTGCTAGTAATTCCCTCTTTTCTGTCCCTCTCTGTTTCTGCCTTCTTCCTTTTCTGTCCTATCTCTTTCTTGTCTATTTCCTGCCTTCTTGGTTCATTCTCCATTTCCCTTTTTTTTCAGAAAGACTTAAAAGATAACTATTCGCTCCGATGCCGAAGTCGGATGGCTGGGCCTGACTTGTCAGGTGCTTAGTGACAGCCCAATTAATTTTTTTTTTTTTTTGCTTATAATTTATGACAAACAATAGTTTCTGTCTGAGCGTTCAATGAAGAAGAAGAAGAAGAAGAAGAAGAAGAAGAAGAAGAAGAAGAAGAAGAAGAAGAAGAAGAAGAAAAAGAAGAGCAACAACAACAACAACATCAACAAAAAAAACAACAAACAATTACCAACAAACCAAAAAACACCCAAAAAAATCATCGTGAAACAAGCTTTCACACACACTATAATGATATAATTTGCTAGGATTGTTTCATGTGCTTTATAAGGCTTTCTTTTGTTGCTGTGTGTTGTGTGTGTGTGTGTGTGTGTGTGTGTGTGTGTGTGTGTGTGTGTGTGTGTGTGGTGTGGTCTGGTGTGGTCTGGTGTGGTCTGGTGTGGTCTGGTGTGGTGTGTGTGTGTGTGCGCGCGCGCGCGTGCGTGCATGCGTGCGTGCGTGCGTGAGGGCAGGTTGGTTTTTTTTGTTAAGCTTGTGAGCTTACTCTTTTACCCTCTGTAAAGATCATTTTGACCTGTCTTGACCCAACTTGACTTTATTTATTCTTTTATATCAAGGATAATGGCATAAGCATTCATTTTTTATACCCAGTCCCCGTGTGTATGCACTTTTGTAAATGCCATCTGTACCCAAAGCACTTTGATTTGTTTTTACAAGATATAGCGCTATACAAATTCCATGTATTATTATTATTATTATTATTTATTATTATTATTATTATTATTATTATTATTATTATTATCTGTACCCACCGGCACATGATGGCCTGCCTACTCTTACGAAAAGTGGAACAGGATCAGGATCAGGACTTGACGAAAGCTAGACTTACTTGGCACAGCATCCAAGTGATGAGCAGCTTGGTAAGAAGCGCAGAACCAGATCTCGTGAACTGTGAACAGGTTCTGTAACACGCAGTCCTGCCAAAGCCCCGTGTGAGCGATGGGGGATCCATCTCGAATCTTGCCCTCCATCCAATAGGAACTGCTGACTGACACCACGTGCAACACCAGCGCTGCCATGGCAACCACGGCTGCGATACGGGAGAGAAGGCTGGATCCTTCACACAGTTTGACCCTTAGCTCTGTTTGTTGACCTTCTTGCATATGCATGATTTAAGCGTATGTTGACTTCCGGTTTTTAAAATTGGTGCAGATGTTTGATTTCTAAAAGGTAAATTGATGGGCTGTTTTGTTTTTTTAATTTTTTTCTTCCCTTTTCTAGTATAAAATGAAGAAGGAGTTCACAGGATTGTTGCTAGTTGTACGGTCTTTACGTCAACGATTTCAGGTCTTTTTTATGTAAATAGTTTCAGACAATATTTTTTTTTTTAAAGAAGATAGATCTAGCAAGTCGAGTTATAATGTCGAATCCACGATGTCAGTTTTTGTTGTTACTGTTTTGTTTGTTTGGTTGTTGTTGTTTTTTCATAGTTTCAGACTTTAAAAAAAAAAAAAAGCAAGCGCACTCAGTTGACTCATAGAAAACTCAACTTCCACAACTTGGATTCCGGCTTTGTTGTTGTTGTTGCTGTTGTTCTGCTGCTGCTGCTGCTGATAATGATGTTGTTGTTGTTGATTCAGACGTAAACAGTTTCAAGAAAACTTGAAAAACAAATGTTCAGGCTGTTTTAAAAAAAATGATAATAATGACAATAATTATTGTAACACCCAAAGGCACACTTCTCACAATTCCAACGCCCTTGAATCTGTCACGTCTTAAGATACAAAACGACAGAAAACAATGGCCGCTTCGCGTAAATGAAAAAAAACTTGCAGCTTGTCAACTTCAAAACTTGACAGGTTTGGTCGACAGTTTATCCACACATATAAAAAGCCCGTTGACTTTAGCCTCCCGTTGAATTGTTAGCAGGACATTGTGAGGCTGATTTTTAGTGTGTCGTCTGCTTGACGAGTGGAGTGTCTGTCGTACCTTCTCTGATTGTGAATGCGATAGCTCGTGCGTTTGGCCTCAGGGGTCTGTCTGTTCATCCCTTGGAAAATAGCTTTGAAATTCATTGGTTTTTACAGATAACCACTCGTGTGTGTGTGTGTGTGTGTGTGTGTGTGTGTGTGTGTGTGTGTTGTGTGTGTGTGTGTGTGTGTGGAGAGAGAGAGAGAGAGAGAGAGAGAGAGAGAGAGAAGAGAGAGAGGAGAGAGAGAGAGAGAGAGAGATGCTTCAACACTTTATTTATTGTCATTGCCCAACTAGGCCTTTTGATAAGGTAGGTAACACAAATATATTTTGTGAAATCGTAAATGCAAAGGGCTACAGTGATCAGTTCAATTTTAAGTTTGGCAAAGAGAAAGGATCCATCCACTTATAATAGACTAATCATAACACTGGTTTCAATCCAGTTACAAATTAAATACAAAGAAAACAGAAAGAAAAACAGACAGAAATGCAATGACAAATTCCAAATCAATCATCCATTCAAATCACATGGGATAAACTTCAATTTTTGTTTTTACAGCTACTAACTTGAGAGAATACATTATCCTTTAAAATGACTATATCATTATGTGTTGATACATGTAGGTGGTAAGAAACTCGCGTAGAGGCATGGCAGCAGAGAGTCCTCAGAGGAGAAGCCCCCTTCAAACAAGTGTTTCGGGCCTTTAATCTTCCTTACACTCTAGGGAGGCCGGCCCACATCCAGTTCATGACTCTGGATGTCTCTCTGCTGCCCCTTCATGTATGTGGTGAGTTCTGACTCGGATTTGAATTCATGGTCTCTGGATATGCACACTTTTTTTTTTTTTGGTGGGGGGGGGGGGGGGGATTAGCCACCTATGGTATTATGGGGTCATCGAGGTCTTATGCAGTTCACTTTTGTTCCTCCTTGACCAGATCCAGCTTGAACATCTCTCGGCTGCTTCTGTCATGGCTTTCAGGGCTCTGGTTTTTTCCTTCCCTGCAATCGAGAGCTGTTTCATGAGGTTGTAAGCCGATTCTCCCACAAACCCCCTGGCTCCGACTTCTGCAGCAAGGACTTTGACCTGATAGCCTTCTTTCTTCAGGCTGTTGGCCAGATCTGCATATTTTTCAGTCTTGTAGGCGTGAGATGCCTCCATCCTGTTCTCATATGGAACAGTCAGCTCTATCATGATCAGCTGCTTGGTTGAGTGGGAGTTGACTACTATGTCAGGTCTCATACCACTCTTGCTGATGATCTCGGGGTGGCTGTTCCATTCTGGGAGGTCTGCAGTGCACACCCAGTCGTCTGCTCCATCCAGCAGACTCTGCTTGCAGGTTCTGAATGGCACTGATGTTCGTGGCCATGAGTCTTTTCCTCCTGCCGTGAAGAAGGTTGCGGGAGCTTTTTGTGTCCTGATGTTGCCAATTGTGGAGCAGGTACTGAACCAGACTGCTTCTACAATCTCTTTTAGCACCTGGTTGTGCCTCCATGTGTACCTCCCTTGGGTTAAGGCTACCTTGCATGAGCTGAGGACATGTTCCACTGTTTGTTTTTCACGGCAGAGGGGGCATGCAGGATCGTCTGCTTTTCCCCACTTCACCAGGTTTGCATTTGATGGTAGCAGGTCATACACGGATCTGAGAATGAAGCTGATCCTGAGAGGGGCCATGTGCCAAATGTCATTCCAGGTGAGACTTTTTTGGAGCGCACTCTCCCATGTTGTCCATTGCCCTTGTTGGCTCTGCTGGACTGCTTTTTGGAGTCTCTTTTGGTCTTCTTCTTTCCTCATCTCTTGAATACCATGTCCCGTTTGGCTTTTCCTTTTGCTTTTGACCACCATTCTGTTTTTGTTGACCCTAGTCCTTGTCTGTTGGTCTGTGTGTGTCCTGTTATCTCTCTGATCTTGAGACTTTCTTTGGCAGAGTTTATCACCTCCTGGACTTTCCATTTTCTGCCGGTCTTCAGCAGGGGCTTGATTTCTTCTACCACCTTGTCATCTGTGTCCTCTAACATGCTTTGAAGTCTGATTTTTCCTGCTTTATATTCTTCTAGGATGGATTTCAGTGGCAGTTTTAATTTTGCTTGCCGACAGTACAGCGCTATATCGGTGAGACAGGGTGGAACTCCAAGCCATTTCCTCGTGAATTTGTTGATTTTGGCTTCCATTGCCTCTACCGTGCTGGTGCAGATCTCATATATCATTAGAGGCCATAGTAGTTTTGGGATCAGCATGAACTGCAGACACCACACCTTGTATTTGCCAGGGAGACCACACTGGTCAATGGTCTCCAAGCCTTCTTCCGCCATCTTTTTGGTTTCTTTGGCTCTTTGTGTGTCCTTCAGGGTGTCATCATACCACCTCCCAAGGCTCTTGACAGGTTCCTCTGTGACTGTTGGAATGGCTTGGTTAGCGACACTGAAGACCACGGATTCAGCTACTTTTCCTTTTCTCAGTGACAGACTCCGTGATTTCTTGTGTTGATACATGTATACAATTAGTGCTGGCTTGGCTTTGTCTAAATTTCTGTGCTTCTGCGGTCAATTTAGCTACAAATTTAAATGAGAAACAGAGAAAGGAGAGCGTGTGTGTTGTGTGTGTTGTGTGTGTGTGTGTGTGTGTGTGTGTGTGTGTGTGTGTGTGTGTGTGTGTGTGTGTGTGTGTGTGTGTGTGTGTGTGTGAGACACAGAGAGAGAGAGTCTGTCTGTTTGTGTCTGTCTCTGTGTCTGTCTCTGTGTGATGTGTGTGTGTGTGTGTGTGTGTGTGTGTGTGTGTGTGTGTGTGTGTGTGTGTGTGTGTGTGTGTGTGTGTGTGTGTGAGAGAGAGGGAGAGACAGACAGACAGACAGACAGACAGACAGACAGGCTAGCAGGCAAGCAGGCAGACAGAGACAAAACAAAGAAAGGGAGAGAGAAAGAAAAAGACAGACAAGACAGACAAAGAGAGAGAGAGAGACAGAGACAGAGACAGAGAGAGAGAGAGAGAGGCGGCAAGAAGATGTGTGTATGTATGCGAATGAATGCGCACGCACGTGCGCGCATACGTGTGTGTATGCATGCATACAGGCACGCACGAGTGCATGTGTATGTGTCTGTCTGTGAGAACACACACATACGAGAATTAACTGGACATAAAGAACACTGAAACAGGAACGATGACGAAGGAATCCATGAACAAAAAGAATATTTGAATGGCCTGACTATATTATTGCCGATATGGCTTTAGGCAAAACATAGGCTACTGGCTGGGGAAAAGAAAAGATGATTGTATTCAACAGTTTGAGATGAAAACGAAAAATGTTGCTGTTTTTATTTTTCACTACGGTAGGCCTATACTTTTGCCAGTTAGAAGTGTGTGTGTGTGTGTGTGTGTGTGTGTGTTGTGTGTGTGTGTGTGTGTGTGTGTGTGTGTGTGTGTGTGTGTGTGTGTTGTGTGTCTGCGTCTGCGTGTGTCTGCGTGTGTGTGTGTGTGTTGTGTGTGTTGGAGTTTATGTCCAGTACTTTTCAAAGTAATAGCTGATGTAAAATTAGGCATTTCTGTTAATCATAATTAGCTTTCTTTGGACTTTTGTATAATTTTGGAGTTTTTCATGCTTGGTTTGTTGTTATGTTTTGCTTTTTATTTTGGGGTGGGGGTCTTTTGTGGGGGGGGGGGGGGGGTGTTATTTTGTTGCTGTTGTTGTTGAGGGCCACGTATAAAGAAACTTCTGGCTTATTCAGTTACTGTCAAGAAAATGTTGAGGTCAAATTCGAGATTCTCTCTCTCTCTCTCTCTCTCTCTCTCTCTCTCTCTCTCTCTCTCTCTCTCTCTCTCTCTCTCTCTCTCTCTCTCTCTCTCTCTCTCTCTCTCTCTCTCTCTCTCTCTCTTTTTTCTGAGGGCCTGGTGTAAAGAAGCTTGTAGCTTATCCAATTACCCTCATTAAAATATTAGAGTTTCGAGTCTCTCTCTCTCTCTCTCTCTCTCTCTCTCTCTCTCTCTCTCTCTCTCTCTCTCTCTCTCTCTCTCTCTCTCTCTCTCTCCCTCTCTCTCTCCCTCTCTCTCTCTCTCTCTCTCTCTCTCTCTCTCTCTCTCCTCTCTCTCTCTCTCTCTCTCTCTCTCTCTCTCTCTCTCTCTCTCTCTCTCTCTCTCTCTCTCTCTCTCTCTCTCTTCTCTCTCTCTCTCTCTCTCTCTCTTCATTCCCTTACAGGGTGAAGTGAGATATGCCAGGTCTTCTCCAGTGCTTGTAACTCTGCAGATTGTCTGCCTGCTGGCCTCGGCCGACATGTCCCGATTTCAGTGCAGCTCATTTCCTTGTACATGTTGCATGCTGGGTATGTTCGTGTTTAACTCACCGAATACTGACAGGAGTGACGGGATCTTTAACGCGCGTATTTCATCTTCTGCATGCGTGCGTGCGTGCGTGCGTGGTGTGTGTGTGTGTGTGTGTGTGTGTGTGTGTGGTGTGTGTGTGTGTGTGTGTGTGTGTGTGTGTGTGTGTGTGTGTGTGTGTGTGTGTGTGTGGCCGATAGAATGAAGCTGGTTGCAAAATCTTCAGTGGTGCCCCTCTCGATCTACAAGACTACGGATAGGTGAAGATGAAGAGGAAAAGGAACAGTCACTGTTGTGTGTGTGTGTGTGTGTGTGTGTGTGTGTGTGTGTGTGTGTGTGTGTGTGTGTTTGGAAGGGGGGATGGGGGTTAGAGAGAGAGGGAGGGGGGGGGCTGGGGGCTACACACAACTTTGAAACGAGAAGCTCTACTTAAGCCATACATACTACACAGTACTAACATTGACTGTTAAATTTATTTTTTGATTTAAAAAATAAAGATGAAAAATAAAAAGCATTGACTGTTTCTTTCTTCGGGGTAGCCAACTTTGCCCTGCAAAACACATGGCATGAAAACGCATGCACAGAAAGAGCAAAAAAAAACCAAAAAAACAACAACAGGCATAAGTAAAAGTGTCAGCATGGTGTTGGCCTTGTCATAGCGACTAGTTTCATATTAATTTCTTTGGTAGAATATAATTATAAGTTCACACAAAAACAAGTCAGATAACAGTTCTGATTAAAAGGTTTAAAAAACACTTTAGATTAAATAAGCTAACTTTAACAAACTACTTCTACTGAATTATGGGACTTCTTATCAAAGGAAGGAGGGGGGGGGGGGGGGGGGGAGTTGAGCGGGGGCGGGATACCTCAGTGGTCAGAGCACCCGATTTCCCCGAACTTAGTTTAAGCTTACCAAGTGGGTAGGTGACCGTTTGCCAGCGAGGGAGAGGAAATGGGCGCCACCCTCAATATGCTGGACCCAGGAGAAGCTGAGGTCTCTGACACTTCACTCCCCAACGACTATATAGGTTATGGGACACCTTTACCTTTACCCATATTAGCCCTAACACAACGTCCAGCAATAGCCATGGTTCAGACAAAAACTGATCTAGTGGTAGATTAAGCACAGCAGGTAAAAATGCTTTTTAGATATTGGTCTGTAAATGAAGTTTTGGATCTGTTGATGTTTATCAGTTCGTAAGGAAAATGTATTGAGGAGCTGGAGAATTTTTTTTTATTGGTCAGGTGATTATTTTGTATTTTGTACCACTTTATGTCACAGCAGATTTCTATGCGTGAAATTCGGGCTGCTCTCCCCGGGGAGAGTGCGTCGCCACATGTGCAGCGCCTACCCTTTTTTTTTTTCCTTTTTCCTGAATGCAAGTGTGTTTGTTTCCCTATCAGAGTGGCTTTTTTTCTACAGAATTTTGCCAGGGACAACCCCCTTGTTGCCGTGGGTTTTTTTTACGTGCGCTAAATAGTGATGTGTAACACACGGGACCTCGGTTTATCGTCTCATCCGAAAGACTAGCGCCCAGACCACCACTCAGGGTCTAATGGATGGGGGAAAAAGTTTTGGGTCCAAACGGGGTACGAACCCCGCACACTCCGACCCGGACTTTTTGCTTTCTAGGCAAGGCACGTGTCCACCTAGACCACCGATCCACTTTAATCTTAATTGGAATTTATCAGGAATGGGGATGCCATGCTGAGTGTGTTTTTGGTTTTTGTTTTGTTCCTCGACTAGAACTTCAAGGTTTACCAATGGAGAATTTTTGCGTATGCCACTATTTGTTTGGTGTTTTTTTTGTGTTTTTTTGTGTTTTTTTACTCCCCATTTAGGTAGCCGCGTAGTGGTTAGGGCGTTGGACTCGTAATCTAAAGGTTGCTGGTTCGATCCCAGCTTTCGGCTATGGCGTTGTGCCCTTGGAAAAGGCACTTTACGGCTATTTTCTCACCCCACCCAGGTGTAAAAGGGGTACCAACCTTGTGTTGGGGGTTAACCCTGCGATAGACTGGCGTCCTATCCAGGGGGGGAGTCTATGACTCTCAGTCGCTTAACGCCACAGAAACCGGGATAAGCACCGGCCTGATGAGCCTTAGGCTCGGGACAGACTTTAACTTTTAACTAACTTAGGTAGCCGCATTCCGACTTCGGGGATGGTGTCCAAACACAACACCTATATGCATGCGGGCTTTTTAAAACATTTTCTCCCATCCTACCGGCGCGAAATGGGCTACTCTTCCAAATGGTGGAATGGGTTTTTAACGTGTGGGGCAAGATGAGACTATACACCCATCCCTTGTGTGCTAAAAATACACGCAGAACATCTTGCACATATGTGAAAACTCTTTCTGCCTTTCGGAAGAGTAGGCCATCGGTGCTGGTAAAAATGAATAACTATTTTTTTTTATATAAATGTATGTGGTATGGCATTTTCATTAAATTTTAATCCTCCACGCAGGTACCCATTGACAGCTGGGTGAACTGGGGAACTGTATTGAAGCCAAGGTGCGCGTGTAAACGGTCACCCATCCACTTGGTAACCATGTTCAATACTGCTTAACCTTAGCTTGGGGAGAGTGAGTGCTCTGACCACCGAGCTATCCCATCAAATCTATGTGTCCGGGTTCAGAGGTGACCATTCTAATTTCAAACTGGATTTGCTCCAGATGACTCTACACTGATGAAAAAGCAGACGACATCAAAGTCAGTGATGTGGCAGCCAAGCGTATGCTCTGCAATCAGTCAAGCGTGACCATCCAATAAAAGCCCATCTGGAAAAATGGCTGACCTTCTGACAGGTAGGCTAATGAAGATATTGTCTTCAGCCGTGCGTGACATATGTGTCAAATTTTACACTGTAACCAGGACATGGCAAGTTTGTTGATGTGTCAATTTATACAGTAATAAATAGACATGGCAAGTTTGTTAATGTTCTTTTTTTTGTTTTTTTGTTTGTTGATGTGTCAAATTCACACTGTGACCAGACATGGCAAGTTTGTTGATGTGTCAAATTTTACAATGTAAGTGTAACCAGGCATGGCAAGTTTGTTGATGTGTCAAATTTACACTGTAACCGGACATGGCAAGTTTTGTTGATGTGTCAAATTTACACTTTTAACCAGACATGGCAAGTTTGTTGATGTGTAAAAATTTACACTGTAACCATTACATGGCAAGTTTTTTTGATGTGTCAAATTCACACTGTAACCAGACATGGCAAGTTTGCTGATATGTCAAATCTACACTGTAGGTAGCCATCCATCAATCTCGGAAGACGGTGGAGTTGTGCTCTAGGCTCTAGAGCGCAAAAGCCTGGGTAAGTAAGTATGGAGGGCAGGCTGTTACCCATACAGCAGCCCCCCCCCCCTCCCTCTCTCTGTCGCTGGAATGGTCCATCAGAAGGGCCATTGCCGATATTAATGGTTGGGTTCCAGTGACGTTGATGCGTCAATTCACACTGAAAACCAGCCATAGCCACACTGGGTAGAGGGGCCTGGTTCCTGGTCTTCTCCTGTGCTTGTAACAGGAGATAGGATAGACTATAGGGGGACGGGGTAGCCTAGTGGTCAGAACATTGCACTCGCAATTTGACGACCCGGGTTTGATTCCTGTTTGAGGGAATTTTCCCCCTGGAGTTCACATCATGCTGACTCCCACTCTCCCCAAAAGTCCTTTGGATGACTGTAAACTGAGGCCCTGTGTGCGAATTTCCCGGCAGAACATCTTGCCCCACGTTAAATTCTGTTCCACTTTTGTACAAGTAGGCCATTGTGTGCCGGTGGGAACAGATTTACAAGATTTACAAAACTGCATACACATGGGGAAGGATGTAAAAAAAAGAAAAGCACACAAGTGCTTTATTTCCATTATCCTCAATATAAAAGAATAAATAAAAATAAACAAATAAAAACTCTGCAGGAGTCTGCCTGCTGGCCTCAGCCGACACATTCTAACTTCAGGACAGCTCATCATTTATTTTTATTTATTTACTCTTTTATATCGAGGATAATGGATAAGCACTCATGTGTTTTTTCATCCAGTCCCTTGTGTGATATGCAGGTGTGTAAATATTGTTATCTGTTTCCCACCGGCATGTGATTTTTTTCAACCAGTCCCCGTGTGTATGCAGGTGTGTAAATATTGTCATCTATTCCCACCGGCACACGATGGCCTACTCTTACAAAAAGTGGAACAGGATTTAACGTGTGCAAAGATGTTCTGTGTGCGTTTGCATCAGAAAAGTTTATGGGAGAGAAATTTTCAGATTTTGGCATGAAAAGATGGAATGGGCTGGGTAGGCAAAAAAACAGGGGATGAAGGATAGGGTAGGGAGGGAGGTGAGGAAAAGATGGAATGGGCTGGGGGAGGCCCGAAAACACTGGGCATGAAGGAGAGGATAGGGAGGGAGGTGAGGAGAAAGATGGAATGGGCTGGGTAGGCAGAAAACACTAGGCATGAAGGAGAGGATAGGGAGGGAGGAGAGGAGAAAGATGGAATGGGCTGGGTAGGCAGAAAACACTGGGCATGAAGGAGAGGATAGGGAGGGAGGTGAGGAAAAGATGGAATGGGCTGGGTAGGCAAAAACACTGGGCATGAAGGAGAGGATAGGAGGGAGGTGAGGAGAAAGATGGAATGGGCTGGTGAGGCAGGAAACACTAGGCATGAAGGAGAGGATAGGGAGGGAGGTGAGGAGAAAGATGGAATGGCTGGGTAGGCAGGAAACACTAGGCATAAGGATAGGGAGGGAGGAGAGGAGAAAGATGGAATGGGCTGGGTAGGCAGAAAACACTAGGCATGAAGGATAGGGAGGAGGAGAGGAGAAAGATGGAATGGCTGGGTAGGCAGGAAACAAGGCATGAAGGATAGGGGGGAGGAGAGGAGAAAGATGGAATGGGCTGGGTAGGCAGAAAATACTGGGCATGAAGGAGAGGATAGATAGGTGAGGAAAAGATGGACACAAAGGAGGATGAAAATAGGGGAAATTTTCAGCACAGAATTTCCACAAGGTGGGAAGG
>CM060350.1:18324164-18328487 GCA_030674155.1 Stramonita haemastoma | reverse complement strand
TTTGACAATTTTAATGATGATATGCATTGTAAGACCAAAAACATACAAACAAACAAACAAAGCCATAAAAGATGCAAAGGGCATCTATCAATAAATGCCTTCGTCTTCTCCTCCTCCTCCTCCTTCTTCTTCTTCTTCTTCTTTTTCTTCTTCGTCGTCTTCATCTTCTTCTTCTTCATCTTCTTTTTCTTCTTCATCATCATCTTTTAATTCTTCTTTTTCTATTTTTACTTCTTCTTCTTCTTCTTCTTCTTCTTCTTCTTCTTCTTCTTCTTACAAAACTGCCAAAAAATTCTTCACAAAAAATACTACCAAAAAATTCCGACAAAAGACACCTCTGTATCTACCAGCAGAAGACTTCACAAAAAATACTACCAAAAAAAAATCCTGACAGAAAACACTACCAAAAAAAAATCCGGACAAAAGACACCACTGTATCTACCAGCAGAACACTTTCACAAAAATTACTACCAAAAAAAATCCTGACAAAATATACTACAAAAAAAATCCTAACAAAAAATACTACCAAAAAAATCCTGACAAAAAAATACTACAAAAAAATCTTGACAAAAAGACACCACTGTATCTGCCAGCAGCTTTCCTCTGGAGTTAACATCAGTGCTGACTCCACTCTCCCCAAAAGTCCTTCGGATGAGACTATAAACCGAGGGTCCCGTGTGCGAACGCACGCAGAAACACCTTGCGCACACGTTAAATCCTGTTCCGCTTTTCGTAAGAGTAGGCCATCGTGTGCCGGTGGAAACAGATGACATTTACAAAACTGCATACACACGGGGACTGGATGTAAAAAATAAAAAAAAAGCACAAGAGTGCCTTATTCCATTATCTTCGATATAAAAGAACAAAATACATAAAATAAAATAAATAAACAAACAAATAAAAGAAGACTTTCACAACACTTAGGCCGCTGAAGCAGAGGCGAAGAGATAAGCACGGGGTCTGAAATCGATGAAAGTTTACAAAACTGCATACACACGGGGACTGGATGTAAAAAGGCACAAGAGTGCTTATCCCATTATCCTCAATATAAACAAATAAAAGAAGACTTTCACAACACTTAAGCAGCCGAAGCAGACGCGAAAAGATAAGCGCGGGATCTGAAATCGATGAGCAGCAGAACTGCTACGGCCAAGGAGGACAGCAGGGCCAGAAAGTCCAGCCCGAAACACCAGGACACCGCCCACTTGACCTCGAAGGGGGGCAGCTGCCTGTCCGGGTAGTTCGTGGGAAACACACTCATTGCCACCAACACGAAGAGAGCTGTGGACAGGAGAGGAGAGGAGAGATGGTTTATTCATTTATTTATTTTATTTATTTATTTTTATTTTTTATTCTATTCTTTTATATCGAGGATAATGGGATAAGCACTCTTGTGCTTTTTTTTTTTTTACATCCAGTCCCCGTGTGTATGCAGTTTGGTAAATGTCATCTGTTCCCACCGGCACACGATGGCCTACTCTTACGAAAAGCGGAACAGGATTTAACGTGTTGAATGTGATGTATTGTACAGTGTCACTTTTTGAGTCTTGTCTATAAAGAGGATCGGCGGCCTAGGTGGTAACGCGCCTTGCCTACAAAGCAAAAAGTCCGGATCGGAGTGTGCGGTGGTTTGTACCCCGTTTGGGCCCAAAACTTTTCCCCCATCCATTAGACCCTGAGTAGCCGCCGCGGTAGTCTAGTGGTTAGGGCGTTGGACTCGTAATCTAAAGGTTGCGGGTTCGATCCCAGCTTTCGGCTATAGCGTTGTGCCCTTGGAAAAGGCACTTTACGGCTATTTTCTCACCCCACCAAGGTGTAAAAGGGGTACCAACCTTGTGTTGGGGGTTAACCCTGCGATAGACTGGTGTCCTATCCAGGGGGGAGTCTATGACTCTCAGTCGATTAACGCCACAGAAACCGGGATAAGCACCGGCCTGATGAGCCTTAGGCTCGGCACAGACTTTAACTAACTATACAAGGTAAAGGTTGTCCCCTAACCTATTCAAATTTCATTTCAAAAAACACTTTACTATCTCATAGAAAGAGAAATTCAAGCGGGTACAAGCCATACATTAAAAACGGTAAGCATGTAAACATAGTACATATCACGGAGAAAAAACAACAACAACAAAACCCACACACAAGACAGTAACCAATATCAAAACGCACCTATCACAATATAAGAACCACCCACAAATCAGCAATACCTCAGCCAGTCATGGACTCACCCATGTCAAATCACCCTCATACGCGCACCATAATGCCCTGTGTGGTCGTAGGGGAGCGAGGCATCAGAGACCTCAGCTTCTCTAAGGGGCCAGCATATCGAGGGTGGCGCCTATCTCCTCTCCCTCGTTGCTTTACCTTCCCTGTCCCTTAAAGAGGGAAGATACCCATTGATAGCTGGCTGAACTGGGGGACTGTACTGAAGTCAAGGTGTGCGCAAACAGTCACCTATCCACTTGGTAACCACCACGCTCAATGCTGCTTAACCTTGGCTGGGGAAAAGGAAGTGCTTTGACCACTGAGCTATACTGTCCCCATCTATAAGGACATGATTAGTTAAAGCTTCAAAGTTGGGGGGCGGGGGGTAGCTGTGGGGGAGGAGAGATAGCTAAGTGGTTAGAGTGTTGACCTCATGATCTGAGGACCTGGGTTCAAGCCACCACCCACACGCTCGTTCGGGGTGATTTTCCTCCATGAAGTTAACATTAGTTCCGAGTTCACTCCACTCCCCCCTTCCCCTCATCAGAAATTTTTTGTGAAACAATTTTGCAAATTTGCATGGGAAAAAAAAAGGCAAAAGAATAGGGCTGGGTAGGCAGAAGGTAGGAGGCATGAGAGTGGAAGGAGATAAGAGTGGTGAGAAGACAGAAACAAAGGTGAGTAATAGAAAAGGGGAAATTCCTAGCGAAGAATTTCCAGAAGGTGAGTAGGATGCTATTTTATACTGAAAGAGCCCCAGGCATTTCCACAGGGGGTATGTGCAGTACTAGTAAATTATACTTATTCTATTATCCTCGATATAAAAGAATAAATAGATAAATACTTACCACTTGCAGCGCTGGCAGCCAAGCAAGCGATGAACGCGGCTTTCTGATTGGTCAGTTTGGGCAGCAGGATGAAGATCAGGAGAAGAACAGCAGTGGCCACGTGACCAAAGATTCCAAGATGGCGAATGCCTGGCTGACCTTGATGAAATCTGGAAGAAAAAAAAAAGGAACGAATAAAATTGAGGTTATATCAAAGTACCAGCCGATATTTCAGATTCAGAGACTGCCAATGGTATTGTATGAAACACCTCTCTCTCTCTCTCTCTCTCTCTCTCTCTCTCTCTCTCTCTCTCTCTCTCTCTCTCTCTCTCTCTCTCTCTCTCTCTCTCTCTCTCTCTCTCTTAATAGCTACCCTCACAGAGAACTTTTGTTGTTGTTGTTCCTAAGCTAGAACTTCGAGGTTCACACCAATGGTAAGAGCTTATGCACAGCCCCCCCCCCCCCCCCCCCCCCCCCCCCCCCCCCCCCCCCCCCCCCCCCCCTCCCCCCCCTCTCCACCCCAACTATTCAGGTAGCTGTATTCCGACTTTGGAGATGGTATTTGAATACTGTCAGTATGAATAGCATCCCTATCTTCTGGAAATTCTGTGCTAGTAATCCCCTCTTTTCTGTCCCTCTCTGTTTCTGCCTTGTTCCTTTTTCTTCCTGTCACTATCTCTTTCTTGTCTATTTCCTGCCTTCTTGGTCCATTCGCCTGCCTTTTTTTTCCCCAGGAAGACTTAAAAGATAACAATTCTCTCCCACGCCGAAGTCAGGTGCGCTGGGCCTGACTTGTCAGGTGCTTAGCGACAGCGCAACGCTTTTTGTTGTTGTTGTTGCTTATAATTTATGACTAACAATAGTTTCTGTCGGAGCATTCAACGAAGATCAAATCAAATTCAAATCAAATAAAATCAAATTATTTTATTTTGAGGATAATGAATAAGCACTCATGTGCTTTTTTTTTTTACATCCAGTCCCCGCCCTAATCAGGGATTAATTCAGTTGAAGAAGAAGAAGAAGAAGAAGAAGAAGAGAAGAAGAAGAACAACAACAACAACAACAACAACAACAACAACAACAACAACAACAACAACAACAACAACAACAACAACAACAATTACCAACAAGCAACAAATTGCTGGATCAACAAAATGATTTTGCTTGGAAAAATGTGTATTAGTAAGATTAAAAAGACCAAATCTACGCTACAATACCAGGTGGTTTTTGAACAAGAAGCAGACCTGAGAAAAGTACTGTTAACCTGATTATCTGTAACTATGACAATATG
>CM060350.1:18279164-18316664 GCA_030674155.1 Stramonita haemastoma | reverse complement strand
GAGCTGGAGAATTTTTTTTTATTGGTCAGGTGATTATTTTGTATTTTGTACCACTTTATGTCACAGCAGATTTCTCTGCGTGAAATTCGGGCTGCTCTCCCCGGGGAGAGCGCGTCGCCACATGTGCAGCGCCTACCCTTTTTTTTTTTTCCTTTTTCCTGAATGCAAGTGTGTTTGTTTCCCTATCAGAGTGGCTTTTTTTCTACAGAATTTTGCCAGGGACAACCCCCTTGTTGCCGTGGGTTCTTTTACGTGCGCTAAATAGTGATGTGTAACACACGGGACCTCGGTTTATCGTCTCATCCGAAAGACTAGCGCCCAGACCACCACTCAGGGTCTAATGGATGGGGGAAAAGTTTTGGGTCCAAACGGGGTACGAACCCCGCACACTCCGACCCGGACTTTTTGCTTTCTAGGCAAGGCACGGGTCCACCTCGACCACCGATCCACCTTAATCTTAATTTGGAATTTATCAGGAATGGGGATGTCATGCTGAGTATGTTTTTGGTTTTGGTTTCGTTCCTTGGCTAGAACTTCAAGGTTTACCAACCGAGATTTTTTGCGTATGCCACTATTTGTTTGGTGGGTATTTTTGGGGGTTTTTTTTGTTTCTTTTTACCCCCCATTTAGGTAGCCGCGTAGTGGTTAGGGCGTTGGACTCGTAATCTAAAGGTTGCGGGTTCGATCCCAGCTTTCGGCTACGGCGTTGTGCCCTTGGAAAAGGCACTTTACGGCTATTTTTTCACCCCACCCAGGTGTAAAAGGGGTACCAACCTTGTGTTGGGGGTTAACCCTGCGATAGACTGGCGTCCTATCCAGGGGGGGAGTCTATGACTCTCAGTCGCTTAACGCCACAGAAACCGGGATAAGCACCGGCCTGATGAGCCTTAGGCTCGGGACAGACTTTAACTTTTAACTAACTTAGGTAGCCGCATTCCGACTTCGGGGATGGTGTCCAAACACGACACCTATATGCATGCGGGCTTTTAAAACATTTTCTCCCATCCTACCGGCGCGAAATGGGCTACTCTTCTAAAAGGCGGAACGGGTTTTTAACGTGTGAGCAAGATGAGACTATACACCCATCCCTTGTGTGCTAAAAATCACGCAGAACATCTTGCACATATGTGAAAACTCTTTCTGCCTTTCGGAAGAGTAGGCCATCGGTGCTGGTAAAAATAAATAATTTTTTTTTTTTTATAAATGTATGTGGTATGGCATTTTCATTAAGTTTTAATCCCCTGCAGGTACCCATTGACAGCTGGGTGAACTGGGGAACTGTATTAAAGCCAAGGCGCGCGTGTAAACGGTCACCCATCCACTTGGTAACCATGTTCAATGCTGCTTAACTTTATATTAGCTTGAGGAGTGCTCTGACCACTGAGCTATCCCATCTAATCTATGTGTCCGGGTTCAGAGGTGAACATTCTAATTTCAAACTGGATTTGCTCCAGATGACTCTCCACTGATGAAAAAGCAGACGACATCAAAGTCAGTGATGGGCAGCCAAGCATATGCTCTGCAATCAGTCAAGCGTGACCATCAAATCAAGCCCATCTGGAAAAATGGCTGACCTTCTGACAGGTAAGCTAATGAAGATATTGTCTTCAGCCGTGCGTGACATGATGTGTCAAAAATTTACACTGTAACAGGACATGGCAAGTTTATTGACGTGTCAATTTATACAGTATAAATAGACATGGCAAGTTTGTTAATGTGTCTTTTTTTGTTTGTTTGTTTGTTGATGTGTCAAATTCACACTGTGACCAGACATGGCAAGTTTTGTTGATGTGTCAAATTTACACTGTAACCGGACATGGCAAGTTTGTTGATGTGTCAAATTCACACTGTGACCAGACATGGCAAGTTTTGTTGATGTGTCAAATTCACACTGTAACCAGATATGGCAAGTTTGTTGATGTGTGAAAATTTACACTGTAACCAGTACATGGCAAGTTTGTTGACAGGTCAAATTTTACACTGTAATCAGTGCATGGCAAGTTTGTTGATATGTCAGATCCACACTGTAGGTAGCCATCCATCAATCTCGGAAGACGATGGAGTTGTGCTCTAGGCTCTAGAGCGCAAAAGCGTAAGTATGGAGGGCAAGATGTTACCCATGCAGCAGGCCCCCCCCTCCCTCTCTCTTGTCGCTGGAATGGTCCATCAGAAGGGCAATTGCCGATATGAATGGTTCCAGTGCCATTGGTGTGTCAAATTCACTGGGTAGAAGGCCTGGTGCCTGGTCTTCTCCTGTGCTTGTAACAGGAGATAGGATAGACTATAGGGGGACGGGTAGCCTAGTGGTCAGAACATTGCACTCACAATTTGTCGACCCGGGTTTGATTCCTGTTCGAGGGAATTTTCTCCCTCGAGTTAACATCAGTGCTGACTCCACTCTCCCCAGAAGTCCTTCAGATGAGACTGTAAACTGAGGCCCTTTGTGCGAATCCAGGCAGAACATCTTGCCCACACGTTAAAATCTGTTCCGCTTTTTTGTGCGAGTAGGCCATTGTGTGCTGGTGGGAACAGACAAGATTTACAAAACTGCATACATACAGGGACTGGATGTAAAAAAAAAAAAGCGCATGAGTGCTTATTCCATTATCTTCAATATAAAAGAATAAATAATATCAACAAATAAATAACTCTGCAGGAGGTCTGCCTGCTGGCCTCAATGGACACATTCTGATTTCAGGACAGCTTATCATTTATTTTTATTTATTTACTCTTTTATATCGAGGATAATGGGATAAGCACTCATGTGTTTTTTTCATCCAGTTCCCGTGTGTATGCAGGTGTGTAAATATTGTTATCTGTTCCCACGGGCATGTGATTTTTTTCAACCAGTCCCCGTGTGTATGCAGGTGTGTAAACATTGTCATCTGTTTCCCACCGGCACACGATGGCCTACTCTTACGAAAAGCGGAACAGGATTTAACGTGTGCGCAAGATGTTCTGCGTGCGTTTGCATCAGAAAGTTTATGAGAGACAAATTTTCAGATTTTGCATGAAAAGAATGAATGGGCTGGGTAGGCAGAAAACACTGGGCATGAAGGAGAGGATAGAGAGGGAGGTGAGAGGATGAAGAAAAGCATGGAATAGGAGGGAGGTGAGGAGAAAAATGGGCTGGAGAGGAAAGGGAGGAGGAAGAGGAGAAAGACAGGAAATCAAAGGGAAGTGATGAATAGGGAAATTTTCAGCACAGAATTTCCACAGGTGGGAAGGTGAAGAGGATACTAAAGGGCCCCTGAGGTGGGGGTGGAGGGGGGGTGGGCAGGGGGGGGGGGGGGTGGGAGTAACACATTGTAACTGACATGATGACACAAAAAAAACCCCAAAAAACTGATGTGACAAGTTTGCTGATGTGTCCAATTTACACTGTTATCAGACATGGCAAGCTGAAAGTGTTCTGTCTCACACACACACACACACACACACACACACACACACACACACACACACTGTGACACACACACTGTGACACACACACACACACACAACACACACACACACACACACAACACCACTTCAAACAGATACACAGACAGAAAAAAAAAGTTCAAATTGAATCAAGATCATTTTTATTTTGCATAGATTGTTTTCATTTTGAATATAAAAAAAGGAAAAAAATATAAAAACCCTGATTAGATACTGCTTTACTTTTCTGAATCCTGCTCTCCAATACATTCTGTCTTAAAAAACAACAACACAAAAACAAATACTGACTGAAGTTATTGCCAACTTAAAACACACACGCACACACACACACACACACACACACACACACACACACACACTTCAAGCAGATACACAAACAGAAAAAAAAAGTTTGAACTGTTGAATCAAGATCTTTTTTATTTTGCATAGATTGTTTTCATTTTGAATATAAAAAAAGGAAAAATATAATGACCCTGATTAAATACTGTTTTACTTTTCTGAATCCTGTTCTCCAATACATTCTGTCTTAAAAAACAACAACACAAAAACAAATACTGACTGAAGTTATTGCCAACTTAACACACAACACACACACACACACAACACACACACACACACACACACACACACACACACACACAAAACAATAACAACAAAAAAGACAAAGAAACAAATACTGGAGTTATTGCAAATTTAAAACACATACACACGCACGTGCACACACACACAGATGTGTATGTATACCATTCTCTGATTATGGTTGTATATCATGAACAACTGTATAAAATAATTGATCAATGTACACTTTGTATCTATAACTGTCATAAAAGCACCTTGTATATAAAATTATCATACCAAGTTTTTATCTAAAATTATCATAAAAGCTTGTATTTTAAATTATCATACAAAGCTTGTATCTAAAATTATCATACAAAGCTTGTATCTAAGATTATTATACAAAGCTTGTATCTAAAATTATCAAAGTACCTTGTATATAAAATTATCCCCCAAAAAGCTGCATCTAAAATTTTCATACAAAGCACCTTGTATCTAAAATTATCATACACAGCACCTTGTATCTAAAATTATCATACACAGCACCTTGTATCTAAAATTATCAAAGCACCTTGTATCTAAAATTATCAAAGCACCTTGTATCTAAAATTATCATACACAGCACCTTGTATCTAAAATTATCATACACAGCACCTTGTATCTAAAATTATCAAAGCACCTTGTATCTAAAATTATCATACACAGCACCTTGTATCTAAAATTATCAAAGCACCTTGTATCTAAAATTATCAAAACACCTTGCATCTAAAATTATCAAAGCACCTTGTATCTAAAATTATCATACAAAGCACCTTGTATCTAAAATTATCATACAAAGCACCTTGTATCTAAAATTATCAAAGCACCTTGCATCTAAAATTATCAAAGCACCTTGTATCTAAAATTATCAAAGCACCTTGTATCTAAAATTATCAAAGCACCTTGTATCTAAAATTATCAAAGCACCTTGTATGTATAAGATTATCAAAGCACCTTGTATCTAAAATTATCATAAAAAGCACCTTGTATCTAAAATTATCATGCTTTGCAAAGCTTGCATCTAAAATTATCATAAAAAGCACCTTGTATCTAAAATTATCATGTTTTGCAAAGCTTGTATCTAAAATTATCATACAAAGCACCCTTGTAGTATGATCACCACAAACAATCAACAACACCACAGTAATACAAAAAATATACTACCATCATATCATTCCAACAATGACTAGTCACAAAATATGACAGCAGCACTGTGGTATATAGATCGATCGATCGAATCTCTCTCTCTCTCTCTCTCTATATATATATATAAAACAAAGAAACTATTCAGCTGGGATATCAGCGTATTAAATTGTATTAAGTGTAAACTATATTCTTACATACCCCCTCACCCACCCACCCTCAAAAAAAAAGGAGAAAATATCAAAGATAGGAACTGAGTTCATTTTAAAAAAAAATCATCTGAACAAATCATTCAAAAGTTAGTTACATTATACACCATCAATGTAAAAAAACAAAACAAAAAGAAAACAAAACCATCAATGTCTATCTAATGTATCTCACACACACACACACACACACACACACACACACACACACACACACACGAGTGCCCACGCACACACACATGCGTACCATATACACAAAAGTGCACATGCCACGCATCTTCAAAATACATGCACCCCTACCCCTCTCCCCCTCCTACTACCACGATAAAAAAGTAACTGACCTTATAACAAAACACTTCTTTTTTTTTTTACTGGGGAAAAACTTTTTTTTTCAAAAACAATGCACTCAACAACAAAAATTATCCACTAAAAATTCCTGATTACAAAAAATATGATCAACATAAACTGACAACAACTCTCGAATGTCTGATTGGAAAACAAGGATTGAAGCAAAATAATGAACACCTGATCAGAGCTAAAATAAACCCTGTGAACTCTCACAAATGTATGTATGTGCACACAAAATTACACCAAAGACTAGAATACACGGAAACACAAATGATCATCACAATATCCTGAATCGTAAAATACCATAAAAGTTTATCACACTATCACATACTGGTATCACATATTGAAAGACAATCACAAGTGCAATAAACTTAAAGACTTCGCAAGAAAAAAATATATCTTCACCAAAACACAGGTGATCTAAGGACGCACACAACAGTCAAAAGAATGCTTTTCCATGATTTGGGCATTTTTGCATTTCTAACATTCCAATGTGCATTCTATCCATAACAACAAGAAGGAGGGTGGCTGGACGGTTAAGACGTTCCCCTGCCAACAAGTAAACCGTGAGGTTCTGGGCTCGATTCCCTGTCTCGCCCTTTCTTCCCAGTTTGATGAAAAAATCAAACTGGTTGACAAAGTCCTTCGGATGATACTATAAACCCTGGCCCCGTGTGCGAACACATGCAGAACACCTTACACACACGTAAAAAACCTGTTCCGCCTTTTTGGAAGAGTAGGTCATTGTGTGCCGGTAGGACGGGATGACCAAAAAATAAAACCCAGCATGCACACAGGTGTTGTGTTGAGACATCTGAAGTTGAAATGTGGCTACCTAAATGGGGGAACGGGGGGGGGGGAGATAACAGTCCCATGTATATGCAAAAATCTCACCACCATTGGTGAACCTCGGAGCTCAACCTGAGAAATGAAAAACAGCAACAAAACCTTACACACACATACAAACTAACACAGGCTTACACAACAATTCACATACACTCCTTGTACTATACTCAAAACGTGCGCTAAGAACATCTTGCGCACATGTCAAATCCTATTCCGCTTTTCATAAGAGTAGGCCATCATGTGCTGGTGGGAACAGATGACATTTACAAAACTGCATACACACGAAGACTGGATGTAAAAAAGCACAAGAGTGCTTATCCCATTAGCCTCGATATAAAA
Organism: Stramonita haemastoma; assembly: GCA_030674155.1. Lineage (NCBI taxonomy): Eukaryota > Metazoa > Mollusca > Gastropoda > Neogastropoda > Muricidae > Stramonita > Stramonita haemastoma. The sequence continues at coordinate 18,309,747 of CM060350.1, read as the reverse complement.
GAATAAAATAAACAAAAATGCACCCTGTTACAAACAATCAAACACTGATCTAAAAAAAAATTTTTTTAAAGGCATACGTAATTAGTTATTCAATTTAATACCTGGAGGAAGTACAAAAAATACGACTTTGACTCAAATGCTGGTTAAAAAAAATTGAACAAAAAAGAGACCCTCCAAATCTCCTCCCCTCAACCATCCAAAACCTCATTTGATTGGAAAATTGTGACCTACGTTTGCAACACAGAACACTGCAATGTGGTAGCTGATGACAGGAGAATGGGAAAATCTGATCTCCAAAAAAAAAAAAAAAAAAAAAAGAACAATGCACTGTGCTAACAGAGGTGCTGATGCTATAGCCACAACACATCTCCAACCAGTTACTCACCAGGCCAGACAAAGCACTTAGATTTGTTTGCTTTGCAATATTTAGTGCTATATAAATTCCACATATTATTATTATTATTATTATTATTATTACTAAGCCAGACATACACTCTTGCTGTGACCATACCTAACTCATTTTCCTTATGCTTATGGGGGGGACGGGATTTCCTAGAGGTCAGAACATTGCGCTCGCACTTTGATGACCCAGGTTCGATTCCCATTCGAGGGGATTTTTTCCTCTGGAGTTAACATCCCCCAAAAAGTCTTTCAGATGAGACTATAAGCTGAGGCCCCGTGTGCAAACGCACATAGAACATCTTGCATACACATTAAATCCTGTTCCGCTTTTCGAAAGCGTAGGCCATTGTGTGCCGGTGGGAACAGATGACAAAATTTACAAAAAATGCACACACACGGGGACTGGATGAAAAAAAGCATACGAGAGCTTATCCCATTATCCTCGATATAAAAGAATAAAATAAAATAAACATAAAAATTAATAAAGTCAGACGAACACTCTTGCTGGTGACCATACCTAACTCATTCTCCTTATGCTTACTCCTCTATCATGCTTTATAACTCCATCTACCAGCAGGAAAGGATCTGATGTGAGCAGCGGTGATGACATGATGACGATGAAACAGTGGTGGTGGTGGTGGTGGTGTTGGTGGTGGTGGTGGTGGTTTTCCCGAAGGGACGCTCTCTCACTGTTGGTCAGAACTGGCATTTGGTTGTGATAACCAGTACCTAAGGAAAGGATCTGATGTGAGCAGTAGCGATGATGATGATGATGAAACGGTGGTGGTGGTGTTTTTTTTCCTGAAGGGACGCTCTCTCAGTGGTGTTCAGAACTGGCGTTTGGTTGTGATAACCAGTAGCTCTGCCTTCTCCTTTCCTGCAACACGAAAAAATGAAGGAAAAAATAAGTAATTAATATCAATATTAATAATTATTAGTTAATATTAATATCAATTTATATGGTTGTGATAACCAGTAGCTCTGCCTTTCCTGCCACACGAAAAAATGAATATAAAAAATTAATTAATATTGATTAATTATAATAATTATAGCAATTTATTAACTAATATTAATTTATATGGGGAATTAATCAATTAATATTAATACTAATTAATAATTATAATAATTATTAATCAATATTAATCCATATGGTTGTGATGACCAGTAGCTCTGCCTTTCCCTTTCCTGCCACACAAAAAAATAATGGAAAAATCACTATTAATAATAATTAATAATTATTAACTATATCAATTACAATGATTATTAATTTATATGGTTGTGATGACCAATAGCTCTGCCTTTTCCTTTCCTGCCACAAGACAAAATAAATAAATATTTTTTTTATTAGTTCCTCAGCTAGAGCTCTGAGGTTTACTAATGGTCAGATTTATGCATATGCAACCTGTACCCCCCCCCCCCCCCTAGGTAGGTAGAGAGAGAGAGAAAAAAAAAAGAGAGAGAGAGAGAGAGAGTCACACACAGACACACAGACACAGACACACACACACACACACACACACACAACACACACACATGAGAGAGAGAGGGAGAGACAGAGAGAGAGGGGGGGGGGGGGGGGGGAGAGACAGAGAGCCAGAGAAACACACACACAGAGACAGAAAAAGACACAGAGAGAGTGAGAGACAGACAGAGACAGAGAGAAAGACACACACACACACACACACACACACACACACACAGAGGGGGGAGAGAGAGACACAGAGACAGAGAGAAAAACAGTAAAGAGAGGAAGGCAGTATAGACAGACAGAGAGAGGGAGAGACAGACAGACAGACAGACAGACAGACAGAGCGAGACAGACTAGGAGAAGAATGTGTCTTGCATTAATCATGATCATGTTAATATGAACTCCATGCACGCATGCATAAGTGAGTTCATTAGTTGCTTGTGTGTGTGTGTGAGTGTGTACGTGCATGCATGCATGTGTGTTCAGTGAGAGTATTTTTTTATCAGGACTTCAAGCAAACTCAACAAAGACCATGCATGTGATCAAAACACAATCCGTGCTGTCTACCTGTAGATCTGTATTATATATTAGACACACACACAAAACCTGGACCATAAAGAAAACTCACTTGGTAGAGTATGGTAGCCTGTATGAAAAAAAAGGTGAATTTATATATGTAAGGAATTACTCTATGGACCCTTCTGCCACAGCTAATTATTTTCAATCAAAATATTTATCATTCTCTTGTGAAACAGAGAGCTCTCTCTCTCTCACACACACACACACATGCATGTACACACACACACACACACACACACACACACACACACACACACACACACACACACACACACACACACACACACACACACACGCACACACGCACACACACACACACACACACACATACATATGCACGCACATACTCACTCACTCATGACACACACACACACAACACACACACACACACACACACACACACACATTACACGAACACCACGCAATCCATCCCCACCCTGCTTCCCCCTTCCCTCTACACCCACCCACCCACACCCTGCCCACCCCAACTACACAACACACTAACTCCTCCCCCCCCCCCCCCACCCATGACATACACACAAACACACACAAAACCCCCAAAACACAAACACACACACAAAAACACACACACACATACACAAACACATACATTACACGAACACAAAAACCATCCCCCTATCCACCCACCCTGCCACCCACACCCACACACTCCCCCCCCCCACTCCCAACCCCCCCCCCATGACATCCACACAAATACACACACACAAACACACATATTACACAAACGCACAAACCATCCCCCTATCCACGCGATAATCGGTAATTGTCGGTATTTTACCGATTGTAAACAGGGAATACTGAAAATTTTCGAAGCAGCCGGTACCGCGTACCGATTCTGTTTGCCTGTGACCGATTAGATTTCCGTCTCAAAAAAAAAGTCTGAAGTGACATTTTCTGACAGTCTGTCATGCGCCTGTACTGTGTTTACGCATCTACCCCTTCCTACCACCACTTCCGACGAACATCTTTGGCACCAGCATGATTAGCCTAGCACGCAGAACAGCAAGCTTTACTGTGAAAGAATAGAGCTTGCGCTCTTCTCGGCATGACAGTAACTTCCATTCACAATGAGTAAATGGGGCCTAGATTTATTTAATCTTTATTCTTTTAATCTTTTATATCGAGGATAATGGAATAAGTACTCCTGTGCTTTTTTACATCCAGTCCCCATGTGTATGCAGTTTTGTAAATGTCATCTGTTCCTACCGGCACAGGATGGCCTGCTCTTATGAAAAGCGAAAAGCGGAGGGTCTTTGACTATGAATTTGCGCGTTGCTTTGAGAGAGAAGAGTCGAAAACTAAATCTAAATTGGACGAAAGATCTAGATGAGCGCTAAGCATAGAAACAAGAAAGAAGAATATAAGTCACACGAATGATGCCATGCAAAACAACAGACTGACACGGACAGTGGCACAGGCGCTAGAAAAAAGAATCCTATTTCCTGCGTGGCTTCGTGCCCAAGAAGCGAGTGGCAGCAGCACGGCAGTCAAAGTCTGAGAGATTTGCGTTCAATTTAGATTTAGTTTTGCTGCCGAACAATCCCCCCCTCCCCCACCCCCTCACAGAATAGTTTCATTTTGTTCACAGTACGTACCGGATTTTATTTTCTGGGGACCGATTTTGGGAGAGTTGGTCAAGATATCTCTGAAATGGCAACTGGCAGTACCGGTTTTAAAAAATCCTAGCGCGAACCCTGCAAACACACAAACCATCCCCTTATCCACCCACCCTCCACCCCCCAAACACCCACCCTCTACCACCTACACACTCCCCACCCCCACACCCCAAACCCCCCACAAAACAGCAGAGAAAACTCACGCCAGAAGAATTTGGTCAGCGCCTCTCCCAGGAGGTAGATGACGATGAAGAAGACGAGGAGAACGGCGATGAAGGCGGCTCGCTCGTAGTTCTGCATCACACGCAACACTGGGTACACCCAGATGTTGGAGGCATAGGCAATCCACAGAACCCTGGGACCACACACAATGATAATTACATCTTTACATCATTCATCGTCATCATCATGATCATCATCGTCAGGTATACCCAGATGTTGGAGGGCGTAGGCGATCCACAGAACCCTGGGAACCAAAAACAAACCATCATTACATCATTCATCCTCATCACCATTGATCATCATGCAGTGTAACATTGGTCAGGTATACCCAGATGTGTGTGTGTGTGTGTGTTCAATTTCTTTTAACGTCTTTTCACAAATTGTGATATCAGACGGAAATGTGGGAGAGAGAGACAAAGACAGAGAAAGACAGAGGGGGAAGGGTGTGTGAATGTCAGGGGAAGAGGGTCTAGTTGGTAATGTATGGAAGATGGAATTTCAGGGGATCAGTAGGGCCTACATGTGGATTGATAAAAAACAAACCGTGTGTGTGTGTGTGTGTATTTTATTTTATTTTATTCTTTTATATATCTCGGAAAACAGAATAAGCACTCGTGTTCTTTTTTTTTCTTCCAGTCCCCGTGTGTATGCAGTTGTGTAAATATTGTCATCTGTTCCCACTGGCACACAATGGCCTACTCTTACGGAAAGCGGAACCGGATTTAACGTGTGCGCAAGATGTTCTGCGTTCGTTCGTACATGGGGACTGTGTTTACAGTCTCATCCGAAAGACTTTTGGGGAGAGTGGAGTCGGCACTGATGTTAACTCCAGGAGAAAAATCCCCTTGACCGGGAATTGAACCAGGGTCATCAAATTACCAGCGCAATGTTCTGACCACTAGGCTATCCTGTCTCTACATCATTACATCACCCTCATCACCATTGATCATCATGATCACCATCGTCAGGTACACCCAGATGTTGTTAGGGGGACAGGATAGCCTAGTGGTCACAACATTGTGCTCGCAATTTGACGACCCAAGTTCCATTCCCGTTCAAGGGGATTTTCCCCTGGAGTTAACATCAGTGCTGACTTCACTCTCCCCCAAAAGTCTTTCGGATGAGACTGTAAACCAAGGCCCCGTGTGCAAACGCACACAGAACATCTCGCACACACATTAAATCCTGTTCCACTTTTCGTAAGAGTAGGCCACTGTGCGCTGGTGGGAACAGATGACAATATTTACACAACTGTATACACGCGGGGACTGGATGAAAAAAAAAGCACATGTGCTTATCCCATTATCCTCAATATAAAAGAATTTTTAAAAATTAAAAAAAAATTTTAAACCCTCATCACCAGTGATCATCATGCAGTGTTGGTCAGGTACACCCAGATATGTATGTGTGTGCGTGTGTGTGTGGGTGGGTGGGTGGGTGGGTGTTTGGGTGGGTGTATTGGGGGGGGGGTTAGTGTGTTAAGTGCGCTCTAGGCTCTTGAACGCAAAGCTCAGGTAAGTAGGTATGGAGGGCAAGCTGTTACCCATGCAGCAGCCCCTCCCCCCTCCGCTCTCCACGGCACTGGAATGGTCCATTGGAAAGGCAATGACCGATACGAATGGTTCCATTGCCGTCGCAAAAGCCACCAGAACATTGCCATATACAGCCCCGAACCGCCCTGGGGACTCCAGCTCCCTGATTTTTCCTCAGAGATGGTGTGTAAACACGACACCTGTGTGCATGCTGGTTTTTTTATATTTTGTTGTTGTTGTCATCCGCTCCTGCCAGCACACGATGGCTTGCCCTTTTGAAAGGTAGAACAGGTTTTTATCATGTGCGCAAGATGTTCTGTGTATGTTTGCACATGGGGCCTTGGTTTGTACTCTCTTCCGAATGGTAATAACGATAATCTTAATAATGATACTTCTTTTTCTTCGTCAAACGCTCAACAGCAACTATTGTTGTCCGTCATGTGAGCAAAAATGTATTGCACTGCCGTTAAGCGCCTGACAGGTGAGGCCCAGCACATTCTACTTTGGCATGGGAGAGAATTGTTATCTTTAAAGTCTTCCTGGAAAAAAGGAAAATGGGCCAAGAAGGAGGTGACAGCTAAAAAGGAAACATGGCAGAAACGGAGAGAGGGATAGAAAAGAGGAAATTCCTAGCAGATACCTCCCAGAAGCTGGGTATGCTATTTATGGGGAGAATGATAATACTAAATAACTGTAATGATGATAACAATATTTTTAGAAATGAAATATGATGGGGTGGTAATTAGATTACCTCCCATGCGATCAGAGCCCTGTCGCAGCATTGTGTTACCGGACACACCTGCGAAATGTGCGATGCTGTTTCCTTGGGTGGTGGTCGAAAGCCCTCCATTGCATACTCTTTGCCTTTATGGTGAACGGTAGAATTTATGCAACCTCTTTTTAGAAGTCACTTCCTAACTGGCTAACTGTACCCACCCGAGAAGCTGTGCAGAGATGGGACATCACATGGGCCCCTATGTCCACTCTGTTACAGAAATAATTTCTTTTTTTCTTCCGTTCTTGGGCTAGTGCTCAAAGCTTTACCAGTGGGTGAAATTTCGCATATATTATATATACAACCGACTACAACAACAAACAGCCACCACAACACCAACAACCCATACAGCCGCCACTTACCAGACCAGATAGATCAGAGAGAAGGCGGACAGGATGAAAATGCCTCTGCGTCGTCGAGGATGATGATGGTAGACCAGGTATTTCTCCACCAACAGCAAGGGAAGCACCGTCGTATGCTGAGCACAGAAACACACAATAAAAAGGTTAAAGGTCTCCATGATGTGGAGCTCTCGCTGAGAAACAAAAAAAACAACCTACAGAGTTGTCTTTCAAAGAGAAAAAAAACCCAACAGAGTTGTCTTATCGAGAAACCCCCCCCAAAAGAGTTGTCTTACCATGAACTGATTCAGCCATAGAGTTGTCTCACCATGACGTGATTCAGCCATAAAGAGTTGTCTCACCATGGCGTGATTCAGCCATAAAGAGTTGTCTTACCATGGCGTGGTTCAGCCATAAAGAGTTGTCTTACCATGACGTGGTTCAGCCATAAAGAGTTGTCTCACCATGACGTGGTTCAGCCATAAAGAGTTGTCTTAGCATGACGTGATTCAGCCATAAAGAGTTGTCTTACCATGACGTGATTCAGCCATAAAGAGTTGTCTTACCATGACGTGATTCAGCCAGGGGGGGATGATATGGTCCAGTGCCTTGGGATACACCAGTTCACGGTCGATGGCGTACAACCCCCAGAATGTCGTCACCACAAACTGAAAACAGAATTCATTACACACTGAAAACAGAATTCATTACAAGCTGAAAACAGAACTGATTCACAAACTGACAACAGAATCCATTACAAACTGAAAACAGAATTGATTCACAAACTGAAAACAGAATTGATTACAAACTGAAAACAGAATTGATTACAAACTGAAAACAGAATTGATTACAAACTGAAAACAGATTTCATTACAAACTGAAAACAGAATTATTAACAAACTGAAAACAGAATTATTAACAAACTGAAAACAGAGTTCATTACAAACTGAAAACAGAATTCATTACTAACTGAAAACAGACTTCATTATATACTGAAAACAGAATTGATTACAAACTGAAAACAGAATTGATTACACACTGAAAACAGAATTCATTACACACTGAAAACAGAATTAATTACAAACTGAAAACAGAATTGATTACAAACTGAAAATAGAATTCATTACAAACTGAAAACAGAATTCATTACAAAATGAAAACAGAATTCATTACACACCAGCTTATGACAGCAACATGGTTTTGTATTGTTTGGGCTGTGTTTGTTTTCTTTTTAACCCACACATTATTAAAACAAGAGTTTCGTTTTTCTTGAATTATAAAATAAAAGCTCTGCATGGGAAAAGCAGCCCGAATTTCACACAGTGAAATCTGCTCTGACATTAAGTGGTATATAAATGAAATGAATAAAAAGAGCAGCCCTGAATTTTGCACAGAAATCCGCTGTGATGACTTAAAGTAGTATACTTATGACATGGAAGGACGGTGGCAGAATGGTTAAGACGTTCGCCTGCCAATATGTAAATCGTGAGTTTCTGGGTTCGAACCCAGCCTCGCCCTTTCTTCCCAGTTTGACGAAAAAATCGAACTGAATGTTAAAGTCATTCGGATGAGACTCGAAACCGAGGCCCCGTGTGCGAATGCACGCAGAACATCTTGCGCACACGTTAAAACCCGTTCCACCTTTCGGAAGAGTAGGCCATCGTGTGCCGGTAGGAGCGGATGACAAAATTATAACAAAACCAGCATGCACACAGGTGTCGTGTTTAGACACCATCCCTGAGGAAAAATCGGGGAGTTGGAGTTGGGGATCTTTGCGCCTGGTGGCAGCATGATCTGTGGCTCTGTAGGTCAAATGCAAGCGCTTTGATTTGTCTTTACAAGAGATAGCGCTATACAAATTCCATGTATTAATTATACAATACAAGTTGTAACTCGTCACCTGCACTTGTTTTCTCCACTATTATTTTCTGAATACTAGACAAAAGTTTGTGAAGTGATTTTTTTTCCTTTTTTGGGGGGATGGAAGAACAGTGCACAAATCCAACATCACTCAGTCAAGTGTGCTAAATTAACCGTACTAGTCCCGAACCGGGATTTGCCAGGATTGAATAATTACCCCCCCTAAGTCCTGAACCAGGATTTGCCGGGATTTACACACAGTAGATTTCCATCACACTGTAACCATCACTAATTGCTACCACATGTCAAAGCTCTACCAGGCTAACAGGTAGAAACCCTGCTGAGAGTCTGGAAGTAATAATAGCTGCTGGTATGTACTTAGAAGGAGGAAAATGCCAGCCAGCATGTGTGCCTGACCCGATTTCGTGACGGAATACGAAATCTAGGGGCAGTTTGTGTTCAGAGAATCCAAATGCAAGAGGGTTAAGCGCACCCATTCCTTTTACATAGTCCAAGTGTAGGGCAGTTCCTGCAATAATTAGCACCAGCTGGCTTATTAATAATTAATTAATTTTTAAAAATCAATTAATTATTAATTTTTTATACCAAAGATAATGGAATATGCACTCATGTGTTTTTTTACATCCAGTCCCTTGTGTGTATCTTCTTCTTCTATCCCATAGTCTATTTAGACCGTAGGGGCGCCACGGAAGACCTCGCAACAGCTCTCTTCCATTTCCATTTCCCTTCATACCCCGTGTGTATGCAGTTTTGTAAATGTTATCTATTCCCACCGGCACACAATGGCCTACTCTTACGAAAAGTGGAACAGGATTTAACGTGATGCGCAAGATGTTCTGCGTGCGTTCGCACACGGGGCCTCGGTTTACAGTCTCATCCGAAAGACTTTTGGGGAGAGTGGAGTCAGCACTGATGTAACTCCAGGGGAAAAATCCCCTCCATTGGGAATCGAACCCAAATCGTCAAATTGCGAGCGCAATGTTCTGACCACTAGGCTATCCCATCCCCCTGGGATGGGATGGAATGGATAGCAGCTAGGAGTAGCTGAAAGTGGGGGAAACTGACAGCTGTGGGGGGGCGGTGGTACCCTTACCATGCCCACTGGAAAGGCCAGCGTGGTGTGGAGGGTGTCTCGCCATCGCTGCAGCGTGGAGCGCTGGGCAGGGCTGATAGTGGCGGGTACGTTGCTGCCCGCGACTACGTTGAGTGCACACAGCCCAAAATACAACGTCTGCAAACACTGCAACAACAACAACAACAATGATGATAAAAAACAGATGGTCACAATAATTCATCATACATTTAACAACAAAATAGTAATGATGATTGATGATGATTTTTTACTCTGTGATGATGACGATGATGATGAGTGATCAACATCACTATTTTTCTTCTCCTACTTATAAATGATAGTAATGATGCTGTTAGTGATAGTCATATTACTAATATTACAATCTTAGACTCTTGCCATCTTGGTATTTTACAATATATAACACTAAATACTGCAACTGATATCACACACACACAGACACACACACACACACACACACACACACACACCACACACACACACACACACACACACATGTGTACACACACACACCCACACTGTTGGATAATATTTTTCTGTGTTGAACACAGTCAAAGTCAGTTACTGAACCTTTTCTATTACTCTTAATTTTTTACGCTATGCTCAGTACACTAAGTGTTATCAATAAACTGACATTCAGGAGACATTTTCTCTGGATATTTATAACTTATTCACAGTGGTGAGATTTTGCAAATGCTACCATTTACACACCATTTAGGTAGAACCTATATTCTGACTTCAGGGGAGGGTGTCTAAACACAACTGTGGATGCGGTTTTTATATGCAGATGTGGTGGACTGTTGGTCAAGAGGTAACGCACCTGTCTAGAAAGCGAAAAGACCGGGTTGGAGTGTGCCGTGGTTCGGATCCGTTTGGGCCCAAAACTTTTACCCCATCCATTACATCATAAGAGGTGGTCTGGGTGCTAGTCTTTCGGATGAGACGATAAACCGAGGTCCGTGTGTTACACATCATTATTAAGCGCACGTAAAAGAACCCACGGCAACAAGAGGGTTGTCCCTGGCAAAGTTCTGTAGAAAAAAGCCACTCTGATAGGGGAACAAATACAGTTGCATGCAGGAAAAAGATAAAATAATGGGTAGGCGCTGCACTTGTGGCGACGCGCTCTCCCCGGGACAGCAGCCCAAATTTCATGCAGAGAAATCTGCTGACAAGAGTCGTATAAATAAATAAATAAATTATAAATTCTATAATCTGTTTACACTGGCACAAGTAGCTGCTAGTCTTACTCTTCTGAAATGCAGAGTGGGTTTTATAATTTATAAATTATTCTATAATCTGTTCCCACTGGCACAAATAACTGCTAGTCATACTCAGATTCTGAAATGCAGAGTGGGTTTTACTTTTAGCATGTGCACAAGATGTTCTGCATGCATTCACACACAGGCCTTCAGTTTACAGTTTCATCCAAATGACTTTCAGGGGAGGGATGTGAAGTCAGTACTGCCTACTGTGATCGATAACTCCATGGGAAAAAAATCTCCTCAAATAGACATCATGGTCGGTGGCTCCTTTTTTTTGTTTTGATTTATTCTTTATATCGAGATAATGGAATAGCACTCTTGTGCTTTTTACATCCAGTCCCCGTGTGTATGCAGTTTTGTAAATGTCATCTGTTCCCACCGCACACATGGCCTACTCTTACGAAAAGCGGAACAGGATTTAATATGTAACAGAGCTTTGTGCGTAGCGTACGCACACAGGGCCTCGGTTTAAAGTCTCATCCGAAGAATTTAGTATGAGAGTGGAATCAGCACAGCTCAAACCCAGGTAGTCAGATCATGAGCATAACACTAACCACCAGGCTATCCTGTCCTCCAGTACTGAGTGTAAAAATGACCACTATCAAGTTGAAAGTAGCTAGACATTTTCCTCAAGATAGTAAGTACTATGACTGTGCTCGATAATATTTTCTTATCAGTAGTTTATCAGTAACATTATGACATGACACCAAACTGCTTCCTGTTGCTGATTGCAGAGTCAGACTCAGAGGCTTAATTTAAAAAATGATATTAGACGCTCTCTGTTCCAAAGATTACTTACTGCACGTGTATACATTATGAGTGAAAATCAGCCCCCAAAAACTCGTTTTAAAGTTCAAGTTAAGGGTAAATAAAATTTTTTAAAAACTTAATAAATATTTAGTTATTCATTTATTTATTTATTCTTTTATATCGAGGATAACAGAATAAGCAATCATGTGCTTTTTTTCATCCGGTCCCCGTGTGCATGCAATTTTGTAAATATTGTCATCTGTTCCCACCGGCACATGATGGCCTACTCTTACGAAAAGCAGAACAGGATTTAACGTGTGCGCAAGATGTTCTGCGTGCGTTCGCACACGGGGCCTCGGTTTAAAGTCTCATCCGAAGGACTTTTGGGGAGAGTGGAGTCAGCACTGATGTTAACTCCAGGAAGAAAATTTCCTCGACCGGACTCGAACCCGGGTCTTAGTTATCATCAATGTGCTATGTCACCACCCAAGCAAACCTTCAAAATTAGTTTTGTGCTTTTTCATTCCTCAGTTAGAGCTCCAAAGGTTCACCAATGGTGAGATTTATGCATACTGTGCCTGGTCTTCTCCTGTGCTTGTATCCCTGCAGGAGGTCTGAAAGGGGAACAGGATACCCTAGTGGTCAGAACATTGTGCTCGCAATTTGACGACCCGAGTTTGATTCCCGTTTTAGGGATTTTTTTCCCCTGGAGTTAACATCAGCGCTGATTCCACTCTCCCCAAAAGTCTTTCAGATGAGACTGAAAACCGAAGCCCTGTGTGCGAACGCACGCAGAACATCTTGCGCACATGTAAAATCCTGTTCCACTTTTTGTATGAGTAGGCCACCGTGTGCTGGTGGGAACAGATGACATTTACAAAACTGCATACACACAGGGTCTGGATGTAAAAAAAGCATGACTGCTTATTCCATTATCCTTGATATAAAAGAATAAATAAATAAAATAAAATAATTTTTTTTTAAAAGACCGAATGCTGGCTGGCTTCTGCGGATACATCTGGACTTCAGAGCAACACTGTATTTTTTTTCTACAGGATGTTTGATGGGTATGTTCATGTTTCCCTAACCCACTTGACACTGAAAGTGAAAATGAATCACAGGATATTTAACATGTATCTAATATATTATAATAATTTGATTTTTGTATACGGTACATCATATGCACATTGTACTGTATTGTGTTGCATACCATTTTAAGTCATGGCAGATTTCTCTATAATGTGAACTTTGGGCTGCTCTCCCTGGGGAGAAAGCATTGCCACAAGAACAGCACCACCCTTTTTTTTCTGTCTGCAACTATATTATTTTGTTTCCCTATTATAAATGTGGCTTTTTTTCTTCAGAATCTTGCCTGGGACAACTCTCTTGTTCCGTGGGTTCTTTGTGCAAAATATGTGTAATTACCACATGGAACCTTGGTTTATTGTCTCACCGGAAAGACTAGCACCCAGACCACCCTAAAGGACAGGGGAAAAGCCCAAACAAGGATCGAACCACCACACACTTCCGACCCAGACTTTTCAATTTCTAGTTACCACTAGACCATCGATCTACCTCATGACAAGAATAAGGCACAGAGTCTCTGAGTGACACCAAGTTGCAAGTGTTTTAGCCTAAGTTGACACTGGCCATCACATCCCCATCCTAATTCACCAGACGCTACTGCCGAGAATCGAACCCGAGACTTCATGAACCCATCAGATAGCGGTCAAACAGTTTTAACCACTCAGCTATAGTGTTCAGCGATTCTAATCTCTATGAACTCGATCACCGATCTTACATGATTCCAAAACGTGAGGTACTTGAATTTCCCACCATAGCCGCTGTACGTCCAAATATTGCTGTCTCCCATTCGCACAAACATCACATTGAACCACAACGTGTACCCATAGAATATCGCCACGATCACGTGAAATCCACGAGCTAACACATCCATGCCCATCTTCAGTCAAAATCAATGTTTCTCGATGTCTCTAGGGCTTTTTTCTTCAGATTGACAAACACGTTTTCTTTCTGTCCAAAAGTCGTCTGGAATGGCTTAGAAGGGACACTATTCTCTGAGAAATGTAAAAACAAGGATGAGAAGGGGTTGTCGACGCTGAACAAAACTGAAACTGCGAGGTGACCTTTGGGTCAATCACGAGGCGTCTGCTACTGACCTTTAAACCTACTGCCCGGTTCGAACTTTGTAACAAGATTCGTATTTTCAATGAACAAAATTAAACCACGGGTACAAAACTGAAATGAACATAATGTAACACGATGTTCGAAATATATCACCCGGTATGAATAACTAACAATTTGGAAATAGTCTTGACGTTCTAAGTGTAAATCTAATGTTTACCGTCGGGAGTCTCAGCTTGGCAAACAAATAATGAAATCGTGTAAACAAAATATCATTCTTACCATATTCCATATCGTGAAATATTTCAGCTTTCCAAGATAATCCTTCTCCTCTCCAGCATGCACATAGACAATATCATAATAATCTGAATAAATGTACAGAAAAAATGTGAAGAAATAAAGCGCAGCCGCCACTTTGTTTCGGATCGCCATATCGCTGTTTGTTCCTTTGATCGAAGTCCATTCTCCTTCGATTACTTTCTTTTCAAATCTGTGTCACAGATTATACGTACGTGCGCACTAATATGGTCCGGTCATGTAGGGTCAGCAGCCACGTAGCCTATAATTTATAACCGAAAGTGGTTGTAGTAGGGGTGCTGCACTAACGGAAAAAAAGGGGACGGGGTAGCCCAGTGGTCAGAACATTGCGCTCGCAATTTGACGAACCGAGTTCGATTCCCGTTCGAGGGGGATTTCCCATGGAGTTAACATCAGTGCTGACTCCACTCTCCCCAAAAGTCTTTCGGATGAGACTGTAAACCGAGGCCCCGTGTGCGAACGTATGCAGAACATCTTGCCCACACGTTAAACCCTGTTCTGCTTTTCGTAAGAGTAGGCCATTGTGTACCGGTGGGAACAGATGAGATCTACAAAACTGCATAAACAGGGAGACTGGATGTAAAAAAGCACATGAGTGGTTAGGCTATTCCATTATCCCCGATATGAAATAATAAATAAATAAATAAAAACATCTGCGATCGTGTGCCAATGCTTGGGTCTCAGTGAGGGTACATGTCAATGGGTCCCAGTGCCATTACGTCCCAATACCATTACGTCCCAGTGCCATTACGTCCCAATACAATTACGTGCCATTGCATCCCAGTACCAATAGGTCCCAATACTAGCGAATTTAATTTCTGAGATGTTACTGTAGCAGTGTAGTAACACGTTTTGAAATAAAAGTGCGTTTTGTCATAAACGTATTACAAATCGTGTTGGGGTTACAGAGAGTGGATTGGAGGGAACTGGTTGCCAAGTCTTCAGGGGTGCCCCCACAGTAACCAGACTAAGGGATAGACAGAGATAGATAGAGAGTTCAGGTTACACAATTTTTATTATAAAGCGCGTTTGATGGGATTTGAAATAAAAATTATGTAAGCTGTAGACCGTTTGTAATAATTACAAATTACTACAAAAGGCACTGACTATATTTCCAGTCATTTTCAAGGTTGGTCAAAGTGGTGAGTAATAGTGAGGACGAGAAAAGTGTTTATAAAAAAAAAGACATTTGTAGCACTGCAAGTCATAGAAAGTCACTTAAAATAACCTATGTGACAATAATTTTACTGTAAATCACATTTTCATTGCAAATCGTGTTTGACGCGATTTTTAATTAAAAAAATTGTAAGCGAATACGATTTGTACAAAGCTTATTACAAAAAGCATTTTTATTACAAAACGCGTCGGCACATAGTATTTCACAAATAAAAAGAAAATAAAAAGATGTGTACTGGTGATGTCAGACAAACATGTGGACATTATGGATGCGAATTTGAGAGTGTTGCTCAAATAACCTGACTAACACTGCAGGTGTCTGTATCTCTCGGGCCCTTTGACGCCGGGATATATTTTGATAGTAAGCGTAGAGTACAGCCCTGTCAAGAAGTCTCAAAGGACATAGGCCCTACACTTCCACAGCAGCATCATAACATCATCCTCATAAATCATCATGCAATGAAAAAATTGCCTCTGATTCGGTGGCCTCCGTTGCTCTGGTCTCATGGTGACCTCAGATTCGGTTCCCCCATGCGCTTCTGTGCCTGTGGTGAGTTTGTGTCAAAGCCTTTGGGGTTGAATGTTCGAGGGGCGGTCGTTGGAGGGACCTGGGTGGGTGGCTCACTCAGTCTGGCTCCGCGACTGAGCTAATGCTGTCGTTAGTAGGGGGCTTAGTAGGTGGTGTCCTGCGTATGTTAGCTCAGATCATGCACCACTGAACACCACCATAGTGACCCAGCAGAAGTACAGGGCCCCTCTGGCTGGTGGCCCTACTGCGGCCTGATATTGATGAGTTCCCTGTGGACTTCCGACCCTGAGGATGAGACATAACGAACCTGGGTATGGCTGTGGCGGGGAAATTGAAACGAGCAGCGCCGGAACAGCAGGGACAAGAACGTCACAGAAAATGAGGCAGCAAAAAAAAAAACAAAAAACAAACAAACAAAAAAAACCCCAAATAACAAAACAAAAAAAGACAAACATGTAGACGGAAATTGACAAAATGTATGATACGTTCCATATGACACAAGAAGCAAAAGCGATGATATGTTTTCCATTTGCATGATGATAAATTTATTTCACCACTTTAAAGCACTCAAAACATAAAACGGCGAGGGAGAGGAGATGGGCGCCACCCTCAATACGCTGGCCCCTCAAGAAGCTGAGGTCTCTGATACCTCGCTCCCCCACGACCACCTAGGTTATGGGACACGTTTACCATTACTTTTTACCTTTAATTATTAAAAAAAAAAACATGTAAAGGAGGGCTGGGGTAGCCTGGTGGTTAGAGCATTGTGCTTGTGATCTGATGGCCCCTGATCGAGCCCGGGTTTGAACCACCACCAAGATGTTCGTTGAAGGGGATTTTTCCTCTGGAGTTAACCAACATCAGTGCAAACTCCACTCCCTCAAAGGTCCTTTGGATGAGACTCTAAACCGAGATCCTGTGTGCGAGTGCACGCAGAACATCTTCTGCACACATATAAACCTTTTCCTTTTTTTGGAAGAGTAGGCCACTGTATGTTGGTGGGAAAGGTTTACTAAATTTACAAGACTGATACATGGAGACTGAATGTAAAAAAAACAACAAAAAAACAAAAAAATGAAATTAAAAAAAAAAGCACACGAGTGCTTATTCCATTGACCTCGAAACAAGAGTATTAATAAAGAAAAGAATAAACACACACACACACACACACACCCGCGCGCGCGCACGCAGAGTTGAACAGAAGCCAGACATATAATTATTCCCAAAACAGTACCAAAAGCAAAACTTCCAATATTTCCCTCTCTTATCTATCTCCCGTCTGTTACACTGTTTATTACATCAGTCCCAAGTATTGGCAGTTTCCATAGGCGTACATTAAGCTATGACAACTCAAGGTCATCATCATCTTCCTCTTTCATTGTCGTCTACTGAAATGCCCCACCTTAGTTCCGTCATCAGGAACCGAAACTCTTAACATCACTAACGATTCACGTACAATTCACAATTCAAAGTAACAAGTAACAAGTCGAAAGTGGAAGGGAGCTAAATCAGCTGAAACACACAGCGATGACCATAATCATCTAGAAAGATCTCGCTCGTTATAGTTATCAGTTTTGTTCTCAGAAAATGAAGAATTATTCAATCTCAATTGTTGCCGCCCTTAGAAGACTGCTGTCGTTTAGCTTCCATTTTCGGTGGCAGACGACATTTATTCAGGAGGCAGGCTACATGGTGAAGTTGTAGAATTGCAGTCACATTAAGTATGATTATTATCTGGTAACATTGTTTTGGCTTTTCGACTAAAAAGTTATCGGAATTCTGTCTTTTGTATACATTCATTTAAAGACAATCTGTCATTTTGAAGAGAAGACTTCTCTTAAGACTTAGGCCTGCAGAAATGACTGAAGTTTCACTGTCAGAGTCAGAGAATGCAGATATTATGTTGTGAACCTTTCGTTTTCAGCTGTTGAGAAAAAAAGGTAGCAAGTCTGTTTATCATTTTTAGTTGTCGACATAATAGCATCTTTATCTTTCCTTATAAGGTATATACACCATCCTTTTTTTTTTCTCTCTCTCTCAATGAATTGAATGTAAAAACACTACACTACACTCTTCCTTTAACTGAAGGTGGTTGTGGTAATGCTACACTGACGAAAACAACAGCTTTCTGCAGTTGTGACGATCATGTGCCAATGCCTTGGTCTCTGAAGGAAAATCCTGGCTGAAATCGTCGAATTCTTATTTCTACCAGTCTTAATTTTTGAAGTAAGTATCGACATGTTCTCTCTCTCTCTCTCTCTCTCTCTCTCTCTCTCTCTCTCTCTCTCTCTCTCTCTCTCTCTCGTGTGTTCATTGGTGTGTGACAGAGGTGTTTTTTTTTTTAATGTTTGTTGTGTTCGATGATGACCTCCAAAACAGCAGAGGAGGCAGCTGCTGTTGCGGATATTGGGCAGAAATTTGATTATTGTGGAGATGCCTTGTCCACAGTACATCCCCACTCTCTCGGCCAAAAGGGCACATGGAAGGCAGTGTTGGAGATGTCCTCCAAAGGCCAACTAGCCCCCAGGGCTGCAGCACATGAGGACTGTGCAAGTCAAGCCTCCTAGTCAGAGAGTCATAGTCGATCACTAAGACTAAGCTCTAAAGTGGAATTCCATGAGTGGGAAAGAAAGCCACTGATCATACAGCCTCTCACTTTGCTGTTGCCCACAGCATCAATGGTTTAATCAAGAACTGGGATAAAGCCCAGATGCTGATGGCACACAGTAGATGCTTATTCAGTGTATTTGAGAAACGCGTGTAATGATAGACGCTGCTTTTATGATACTTGAGGTTGATTATTTTAGTTGGATACAGTCACTTTAAAAAGATTTTTCTATAATTCAGTGAAAGGAATTGATGTGTAGTTCAATTAACCAAATGCAATCAGATTCTTTATAGCCCTGCCGACCACAGAGGCCATAATGAGGGCTAGTAAAATCAGTCGCTCATCGTATTGTATTGTATTGTATTGTATTGTATTGTATTGTATTGTATTGTATTGTATTGTATGTTGTATGTAACCATCTGTCCGTCTCGGAAGACTTTGGAGTTGCGCTCTAGTCTTTAGAGTGCAAAGCATGGGCAAGTAAGTATGGAGGGCAAGCTGTTACCCATGCAGCAGACCCCCCCTCTCCACGGCACTGGAATGATCCATTGGAAAGGCAATGACCGATACCAATGGTTCCAGTGCCGTCGTAGGAGCCGCCAGAACGTTGCCATGTACAGCTCCAAACCGCTCTGGGGACTTCAACTCCCCGATTTTTCTTCAGGGATAGCATAATTATAAACACGACACCTGTGTGCATGCTGGTTTTTTATTTTGTTATCCGTTCCTACCGGCACATAATGGCGTGTTCTTCCTAAAGGCGTTCTAACGGGTTTTTAATGTGTGTGTAAGATGTCCTGCGTGCGTTTGCACATGGGGCCTCGGTTTATAGTCTTATTGGAATGACTATATTGTATTGTGTTATATACTACTTTCAGGAACTGCAATTGTATTGCATTATTGTATTATACTGTTTTGTGTTATAGGCAACGCTTCTTTCAGTAACTGCAAATTTATCTGCATAAAATTTGGGCTGCTCTCCACAAGGAGAGTGTGTCGCTACAAGAGCAGCGCTACCCATTTTTTTTTTTTATATTTTTTTTTATAGATAATGATTAAAAAAAATCGGCATGCATGTGTATTTCTTTGGGGTTCCCTATGAAAACAGGTTTTCTCTACAGAAGAGAAAATAAACGAAAAGTTGATCAAGGACCCCTTGTTGCCATGGGTCTTCATACGTGTGCTGAATGCGTGTAGGACACATTTTATTTTATTTTAGTTTATTTTATTTTAGTTTATTTATTCTTTTGTATCGAGGATAACACAATAAGCAATCATGAAAGACATTCTTTTCTAGAATTTATTTTCATTTCAATTTTTTTAAAAAAAATCTTGTTAAGTTATTTTCAGAATGGTTGATAAGTTGGTACCTGCACTGTTGTCTTTCCTCACTACTTTTTCCTCAATAAGCAATCATGTGCTTTTTTTTTTATCCGGTCCCCGTGTGTATACAGTTTTGTAAATATTGTCATCTGTTCCCACCGGCACACGATAGCCTACTCTTACGAAAAGCGGAACAGGATTTAACGTGTGCGCAAGATGTTCTGCGTGCGTTGGCACACGGGGCCTCGGTTTAAAGTCTCATCCGAAGGACTTTTGGGGAGAGTGGAGTCAGCACTGATGTTTAGGAGAAAAATTTCCTCGACCGGACTCGAACCCCGGTCGTCTAATTGCCAGCGCAATGTTCTGACCTATAGGCTATCCGTACCCCCCAGGACTTGGGTTTAACGTTTCATCCAAAAAACAAGCCCCCAACACAACCACCCAAGTTCTAGCGGGAGGGAGGTAAGTCCGGGGACAAGCGGAGATTTGTATTTTGTATTTTTTGTATTTTGTACCACTTTATGTCACAGCAGATTTCTTTGCGTGAAATTCGGGCTGCTCTCTCTCCCTGGAGAGAGCGCGCATCACCACAAGTGCAGCGCCTACCCATTTTTTTTTTCTTTTTCCTGTCTGCAACTGTATTTTGTTTCCCTATCAGAGTGGCTTTTTTTCTCTAGAATTTTGCCAGGGTCAACCCCCTTGTTGCCGTGGGTTCTTTTACGTGCGCTAAATAGTGATGTGTAATACACGGGACCTCGGTTTATCGTCTCATCCGAAAGACTAGCGCCCAGACCACCACTCAGGGTCAAATGGATGGGGGGAAAGTTTTGGGCCCAAACGGGATACGAACCACCGCACACTCCGATCCGACCCGGGCTTTTCGCTTTCTAGGCAGGTGCGTTACCTCTAGACCACCGATCCACTCATGCACACCGAACCCGCACTCTTCGCTTTCCAGGAAGAAGTATCACCTCTGGACCAGTTTTCCTTCAGTTTTGCCTGAGAGTCCAGGGGGGCAGAATGGCCTAAGTGGGGACGGGATAGCCTAGTGGTCAGAACATAGCTCTCGTAATTTGACGACCCGAGTTCGATTCCAGTTCGAGGGGAATTATCCTCTGAAGTTAACATCAGTGCTGACTCCACTCTCACCAAAAAGTTCTTCGGATGAGACTATAAACCGAGGCCCCGAGTGCGAACGCATGCAGAACATCTTGCGCACATGTTAAATCCTGTTCCGCTTTTCGTAAGAGTATGCCATTGAGTGCCAGTTGGAACAGATAACAAGATTTACAAAACTGCATACACACGGGGACTGAACGTAAAAAAGCGCATGAGTGCTTATTCCATTATCCTCGATATAAAAGAATAAAAGAAAGAAAGAAAAGAAAGTGGTTAGAACAATGAATAAACTCCTGATCTTCTGGTACCTGAGGGTACGGGGCTCCAGTCTCCACTGTGGTGTTTGAGGGATTGATTTTTCCCCCTGGAGTTAACATCATTACTGACTCAAATCTCTTGAAAATCCTCTGTATGAATCTATAATAAGCCAGGGATGGGGTAGCTCAGTGGTCAGAGCACTCGCTTACCCTAAACCAAGGTTAAATAGCATTGAGCGTGGTTACCAAGTGGATGGGTGACCGTTTGTGGCACCTCGGCTTCTGTCCAGTTCCCCAGCTCACCCAGCTGTAAATGGGTACCTGCCCTCTTTAGGGTCAGGGAAGGTAAAGCAGCGAGGGAGAGGAGATGGGCGCCGCCCTCAACATGCTGGCCCCTAGAGAAGCTGAGGTCTCTGATGCCTCGCTCCCCAACGACGGCATATATTATGGGACACCTGTACCTTTCTACATTTTATAAGCCGGGGTTGTGTGTACAACCGTATGTAATACTATTTTTTTTATAAACATTTTTAAAAATAAAATTTGTGATGCTCCGCCACATAAGGAGTCGCATTGCACCAGAGGTCAATTTTTAGTTATTGACATTTTATTAATCTGCAGTGAAATAGCTATACAATAGGAAAAACAGATTGAAAATCAGACAATTCTATGAACATTTTTTACAAGTTGAAATGATAGACTGCAGGAAATGACAAAATGAGAAATGAACAAGTTTAGCATCATTATAAATGGTCAGAATGCGGGCTTGTGCATTTTTGAAGCACGTTTAGAAGCAAAAGGATCCAAAATTATGACTTGATAGTTCATTACAAGGTAGAATCAGGCCTATAGTTTGGTAATCGATCAAAATCTGAAAATTGCCAACTTGACCCCACCTGCCTTACATGGCTTCTAGCGGAAAAGTGGGTTATGTGCTAAGCGACTCATTTCGTGGTGGAGCGTCACATTTCATGTGGGTGTGAAGAAACACAGCCAGTGGACACTCTTAGAACAGCTTAAGTCAAACATGGAACTTTGTCTTATGTGCATGCATTGCAATATACATAGACCTATAACTACTTCACACTGTTGAATTTAGTGCATTTAGGACACACACACACACACACACACACACACACACACACACACACACACACACACACACACACACACACACCACACACACACACACACACACACACACACACACACACACACACACACACCTCTCTCTCTCTCTCTCTCTCTCTCTCTCTGTGTCTTCTGTCTGTCTGTCTGTCTGTCTGTCTCTCTTTCATCAACACACACACACACACACACACACACACACACACACACACACACACACACACACACACACACACACACACACACACACACCACCACACCACACACACACCTCTCTCTCTCTCTCTCTCTCTCTCTCTCTCTCTCTCTCTCTCTCCTCTCTCTCCTCTCTCTCTCTCTCTCTCTCTCTCTCTCTCTCACTCTCACTCTCCTCTCTTCTCTCTCTCCTCTTCTCTCTCTCTCTCTCTCGTCTGATATCACTAAATATGAACAGACATTAAACACACAGAGGACAACACACATTTCAAAACTTTACTGTACACCTTCTTCTATATTGATTCTCGAAAGTTATTTTTTCCTTTTTTTTCTTATGGGTAAAAAACAACTATACTCTCAACTTTTCTGTTTACCAAAAAAAAAAAATAATAAAATAATAATCTGCATCTGATTTTCAGGGTGGTGTTTTTTTTCCCCATCCTTCAACCCACCTCACCACACCCACCAAACAGCAGCCATGTCTTTAAGAACGGAATCATCCCACCATCACACGTTACACCACCATCCAATCAACAACCCTCTACACTGCTACCCGGGGTACAACCTATACGGAGGACCCCCCATCCTACCCCTATACTTCCAAGGAAGCAGCCCTACCCGACCTTACCTCGTCCCTGACCCCTACGCACACCAAACTTTCCCGCCTCTCGCTTCATTTTGGGGTCAAGGTCAAGGTCAAGGCCAGAGCTCTGTTCCTGCACACCTCCCTCCGACGAATTATTTAAATCTCTGGGGTCACGGTTGGAACAGGGACGATGATTCTCGAATCCCTTCTGCACATCTTCAGGAATGCGGTTTCAATGATTTCAAGAACTTTGCATCCAGAAGTGGAATTTTCTCCTCAATGTCTATGAATGGTGCTAGATCTAGATCTAGTGCCTGGCCATTTTCCAAGCATTTTTGGGACGTTTTGGGACATGGTGGTGGTGTGGTGGTGGTGGAGATGGTTCTGTGGATCTGAGGAGATGGCTGGAGATGCGCGGAGGTCGTTTGAGGGTGGAGAGGCTGGGAGGAGAGAGGGGAGAGGGAACGGACTGGGGAAGGAGGTGGTTAGGGGAAGAGTGAGTTTGGCTGTGTTGAGTCTTCTTCCACTTTGGCCAGGGCTGGATTTGAGAGGGGTGAGGGTAAGTTGTTTTTTTTTTTTTTTTTTTGTTCCGTTGTTTGGTTGGTTGGTTGGTTGGCTGGTTGGTTGGTTGGCTGGCTAGCTGGCTGGTTGGTGGGTTGATAGGTAAGCTATGACTTTTAAAGTTGTGTGTGTGTTTGGAGATACATTTTGTCTTACTTTTTGCATCTCTCTTTCTCTAACACACACAGACACAGACACAGACACAGACACACACAGACACACACACGACCACACAGACACACACACACCACCACACACACACACACACAACACACCACACCCCACAAAACACACACACACACTGATTCTAAATCAGTTTTATATGCCATAAAATCTGCAGATTATAAGAATCATTCAAAACTTATATTAGATATAAAACACACAGTCCGCCTTCTATGTTTAAGAAACATATTTGTTACTCTTCTTTGGGTTCCTTCACTCATCGGATTGTACTCTAATGAATGGGTTGATTGGGCTGCTAAGAGAGGTGCGAGCAATAGAAGTGGAAACAGTGAGCTACATATTCCTTTATCTATCAAAGAAGGATAGCATTTGTTTGAACAAGCATCCTTAAGCAAGTTTAATGAAATACTACAAAAAAGAACAGTTTGCAAAATGGGTTCCAACCAGATAAAAAGTGTCTTTAAAAGTATACATCAGTCAAAGATTTATACAAATGTGGTCAGAGAAAGACAGCTTCAGGCGTATTTTTTAGAATCCGATTAAACGCTTTTGTCACAAAATTTAGTAAGGATGTTAAATGCTTATGTGGAAACAATAATATTTCAAATACCCATATTGTACTTGAATGCAAGACTTTAAAGCCTTATTTACCTACTTTTACCGAAACTTCCCTCGAACAAGTTCTGGATGATGTCAAATAAGTGTTTGCTATTGCTAAGGGTTTATTGTTAAGTCCCATAAGGCATTTGTTGTAGTTACATCATTGTTCTATTTTGAATTTTACTCTTCCCTGTTAATTTAATGTTTAGCATACAGTTTCGCTTTATGTAATGAGAATAACTTCAACCACAATTACAAACTTGCACAAAATACACACACACGCACACACACACCACACACACCCCACACACACACACACACACACACACACACACACACACACACACACACACACACAAAACACACACACACACACACACATACACACACCAGATTTCCTTTTTAAAATAAAAATAAATATTTCAGTATATACTTTAATGCATATATCCCCCATCATTATCCTTGTCTGTCTCTCCCTTTCTCTCTTTAGTTTATCAACATTTTGATATTTATTAGTATTATTATTCTATATGTTCATTGTGTGTTTGTGTTTGTTTTTCTTTTTTTTATTATTATTGCTATATTTGCATATATTTCCCATCTTTGATTCTATTCATTATCCATTTATCTTTCTTTTTTTCTTTTTTTTCTTAATTATGCTCTCCCCCCCCCCCCTCCCCGTCCGGTATCACTTTATGTGGAAGGACGTAAAATTGGAGACTACTACTACTACTACTACTACTACTACTACTACTACTACTACTACTACTACTACTACACACTACACTACACACACACACACACACACACACACACACACACACACACACACACACACACACACACACAACAGAAGGGTGTGTGTGTTTGTGTGTGTGTGTGTGTGTGTGTGTGGTGAGAGAGAGAGAGAGAGAGAGAGAGAGAGAGAGAGAGAGAGAGAGAGAGAGAGAGAGAGAGAGAGAGAGAGAGAGAGAGAGAGAGAGAAGAGATTGTAAAGTGCTATTACAGCATGTAACTACCATTGTAGAGACGCAAATAAAGCCTACCTCGGAAGCGAGAAAAGACATAACACACAAGGACTGAACATCCGCACTGCTGTAGGTTTTCCATATGATTATGTAGAGATTATTACCATTACATAAGGTGTCATCTGCAACTGAAGGGCATTTGAGAAAAAAAAAATCTGAAGCTTTGCGGATGTAGGCTATACCATCTGCTGTAATCACTAGGCTACCCCCCCCCCCCCCTCCACCCTTCAAAGTGTAATGGACACTGTTTAATTAACTGTTAAACCCTTGAATTATTCCCTTTGCATACATACTGAAACATGTAGACCTCCGTGTGCAAACACTTGCATAAACTTAGTGTCTTGTGCACCTGACAGTGATACAACAGCTTTTGGTTGGATTGTATTAAAATCCCTGCGGAGCTTGCCCATTATGAACTGTAAGTAAGCCCTACTACAACCAACCATCTGTAATGCAATTAAGACAAGACCAACAATAACAATAACAACTTCTAAAACTTTGGTTTCTTTTCTTTTTTTTTCTTTTTTGTCCTTTTTTTCTTGTCCTGTCTTTTTTTTTCTTACTTCTTCAAACTTATACAGCAGAACAACTACCAAGGAAGACAACTCATTCTGAGGAGCCAAAGTTTGACTTTTCCCGATTGGCCCAATCGGCCACGCGAGGAAATGACGTCAAAGTTGGAAGGTCATGTGGAGAGAGGGGAGACAACTCTGCCAGGGTTTCTCGGCTTCACCCTTTTCCCGCAATGTCGTGAGTACGGGAATAATGATAATAATCAATTATTATATATTTATATAATATATAATAATTATTATATACTTATAATCATAATTATATTATTATTACACTGCTGCGGTACTAACTGTGTGATGGCTGGTTGATGGTCAAGCCCCTAATTCAGAGAGGTATCTCTGGACCTACTACAACCAAACTGCTGTCCATGGAAAATGACACATGCCCTCCACATTGAGCAATGTGGTGTAGAGTTTTAACACAGGCTGTGTTTTTTTAAAATCTTATTTATTTATTATTTATTTATTTCGAGGATTACAGAATAAACCTCATGTCTGCTAACACACGCTGTGTATTTATCTTATTTATTTATTTTATTTATTTCGAGGATTACAGAATAAACACTCATGTGCTGTAACACACGCTGTGTATTTATTTATTTATTTATCATTATTTTTTCGAGCATTTACAGAATAAACACTCATGTGCTGCTAACACACGCTGTGATTTATCTAATGTATCTATTTAATTTATTCGAGGATACAGAATAAACATCTCAGTGTGCTTTTCTTCTTGTTTTTAACATCCAGTCCACGTGTGTGTGCACTTTGTCACTTATCATACACATTCTCACCGGCTCACAATGGCTACTCATCTGAAAGCAGAACAGGTTTTAACGGTGTGCAAGGTGTTCTGCGTGCATTCGCATACGGACCTCGGTTTATAGACTCATCACACACAGACACACACAGACCACACAGCCACACAACACCCAGAACACCACACACCTCACCTCAACACCACACTCACACCCCACTCACACACTACACCTACGCTCTCCTCTCCTCTCTCTCTCTCTTTCTCTCTCTCTCTCTTCTCTCTCTCTCTTTCTCTCTCTCTTCCTCTCTGTCTCTTCTCTCTCTCCTCTTCTGTCTCTCTTCCCCTCTGTCTTCTCTCTTCTGTCTCTTCTCTCTCTTTCTTTCTTTGTCCCCCCTCTCTCCACCTCTCTCTCTCACCTGTTGTACCTGCACAGTAAGCAGGTCAGGTACAAACCCTCCTCTCCTCCCCTCAGGTACACAGCAATAGGCCACAGTACCGGGGAGGTCAGGTACAGCCACTGTGCCACTTCCACACACTGTCCTTCTCCGAACCACAACACTGGGCAAAAACAACGCAGGAAAAGGTAGGTAATAGAGTATATTGTAAACTGACAGAGAGAGAGAGAGAGAGAGGAGAGAGAGAGGAGAGAGAGAGAGAGAGAGAGAGAGAGAGAGAGAAGAAGAAGAGAGACAGACAGACAGACAGACAGACAGACAGACAGACAGACAGACAGACAGACAGACAGAAGACGAGACAGACAGACAGACGAAAGACGAGGACGACAGAGACAGACAGAAAAGACAGAAGGACAGACAGACGAGACAGAGACAGACAGACACACACACACACACACACACACACACACACACACACACACACACACACACACACACACACACACATCACAGAGGAGAGAGAGAGGAGAGAGAGAGAGAGAAGAGAGGAGGAGAGAGAGAGAGAGAGAGAGAGAGAGGAGGAGGAGAGAGAGAGAGAGGAGAGGGGGATGAGGGAGGAGGTGGTGATGGTGGTGGTAATGGTGGTGGGTAATGTGATGGTGGTGTTAGTAGTGGTGGTTGTGGTGGTAATTGGTTGTAGTGTTGGTGGTAGTGGTGGTGGTGATAATGGTGGTGTGTGTGGTGATGGTGGTGGTTGTGGTAGTGATAAAGGTGATGGTGGTGGTTGTGGTGGTATAATGGTGGTGGTTGTGGTGGTGATAATGGTGATGGTGGTAGTGGTGGTGGTGTAGTGATGGTGGTGGTGGTATGGTGTGTGGTAATGGTGATGGTGGTTGGATGGTATGGTGGTGGTGGTAGAGGTGGTTTGTAATGGTAGGGTGTGGTGTATGTAGTGGTGGCGGTCTAATGATGTGGTGGTGACGGCATGCGGTATTTGGTATGTGGTTGGGTGGTGTGGTGATGATGGGATGGTGTGGCTGTGCGGGTGATTATGGTGCTATGATGTAATGACCAGCGGCATTTTTTCTTGCCTGACCAGAATGGTAAAACACCACCACCACCACACCACCACCACCACCACCACCACCACCACAGCAGCAATAACAATGACAACAACAACAACCAAATTTAAAAAAATAAGGTTGGTTTGAAAGTAATGATGGTCGTGATGATGATGATGATGATGATGATGATGATGATGATGATGGTGATGATGGTGATGGTGATGATGATGATGATGATGATGATGGTGATGAGGATGATGATGATGATGATGATGATGATGATGATGATGATGATGATGATGATGATGATGACGATGACGATGACGACAACGACGACGATGATCTTTATTTCCAAGAGTAACAGTTGAGTATCAGTGTAAATTTTATTCTCTCTAGCCTTTGTGCTTAAAATATATAGGGAATAGAATAGACATGGTAACACACACACACACATACACACACACACACGCACGCACGCACGCACACACGGAGATAATATATATATATATATATATATATATATATATATATATATATATATATATATATATATATATATATATATATGTATTATATATATATTAGATTATAAGTCTGCACACCAGTTAGTACAGTATCTATTTTTTTGTTATCTATTTATTCTTTTATTTCGAGGATAAAGGAATGAGCACTTGTGTGCTTTTTTTTCATCCACTCCCGTGTGTATGCAGTTTTATAAATTTTGTCGTCTGTTCCCACCGGCACACCATGGCCTCTTCTCCCGAAAAGCGGAACAGGTTTTAAATATGTGAGCAAGATGTTCTGCGTGTATTCGCAAACGGGACCTTGGTTTATGTTTTCATCCAAAGGACTCTTGTTGGGAGTGGAGTCGGTAGGCTACTGATGTTAGCTATAAAGCTTAGTTATTTAGGTATAAAGCCCACCAAGCAATAGATAAACAAAACCAAAGCGCAGCAAAAAGAAAGACTTGTACACAAAATGGGAGGAGCTAACAAGGGAGAGAGAGAGAGACAGAGAGACAGAGAGAGAGAGAGAGAGAGAGAGAGAGAGAGAGAGGGGGGGGGGGGGGCATACATCCATCCATCCAGAATTGGGTTCCCTTGCCATCATTTTTTATTTTTCTCCGTTCTTCCACATATTCTTCAGTTCTATTTCTTTATTCTTCTCTCTCTCTCTCTTTTCTTTTTGCAGACAGAAGAAGGAATTTATTTGCCAGTACTGCCAAAGACATTTCACAAAGTCATACAATTTGCTCATTCACGAACGCACGCATACGGATGAACGTCCCTTTCGCTGCGATTTGTGCATTAAGACCTTTCGCCGGAAGGACCACTTGCGAGATCATCGGTGAGTTTGTGGTTTTAAGATGATATTTTTCCGTCCCGTTATCGGCGGTGTTGTTGTTGTTGTTGTTGTTGTTGTTGTTGTTGTTCTTCTTCTTCTTCTTCTTCTTCTTCTTCTTCTTCTTCTTCTTCTTCTTCTTCTTCTTCTTCTTCTCCTCCTCCTCTGCTTCCTCCAGAATTCTTCTTCTTCTTTTTCTTCTTCTTCTTCTTCTTCTTCTTCTTCTTCTTGCTTCCTCCAGAATTCTTCTTCTTCTTCTTCTTCTTCTTCTTCTTCTTCTTCTTCTTCTTCTTCTTCTTCTTCTTCTTCTTCTTCTTCTTCTGCTTCCTCCAGAATTCTTCTTCTTCTTCTTCTTCTTCTTCTTCTTCTTCTTCTTCTTCTTCTTCTTCTTCTTCTTCTTCTGCTTCCTCCAGAATTCTTCTTCTTCTTCTTCTTCTTCTTCTTCTTCTTCTTCTTCTTCTTCTTCTTCTTCTTCTTCTTCAGAACTCTTGTCTTCTTTTTCTTCTTCAAAATGGTTGTTGTTGTTGATGTTGTTGTTGTTGTTGTTGTTGTTCTTCTTCTTCTTCTTCTTCTTCTTCTTCCTCTTCTTCTTCTTCTTCTTCTGCTTCCTCCAGAATTCTTCTTCTTCTTCTTCTTCTTCTTCTTCTTCTTCTTCTTCTTCTTCTTCTTCTTCTTCTTCAGAATTCTTGTCTTCTTTTTCTTCTTCAAAATGGTTGTTGTTGTTGATGTTGTTGTTGTTGTTGTTGTTGTTCT
>CM060350.1:18269164-18276664 GCA_030674155.1 Stramonita haemastoma | reverse complement strand
TGAGTTATTCCTTGTTAACCCACTCCTTGTGTACGTGTAGAAGTGGAAGTAGTAGTAGTAGTAGTAGTAGTAGTAGTAGTAGTAGTAGTAGTAGTAGTAGTAGTAGTAGTAGTAGAGGCAGTTGTAGTAGAGGTGGTGGTGGTGGTAATAAAAGTAGTGTCATTATCATCATCAGCAGCAGCAGCATCAGTATTAGTGACAGTAGCAGTAGCATCCGTAGTCGTGGTAGTGGTGGTGATAGTGATAGCGGTAGCAGTGGCATCAGTAGCATTAGTAGTAGTGGTGGTGTAGTAGTAGTAGTAGTGTAGTAGTAGTAGTAGTAGTAGTAGTAGTAGTAGTAGTAGTAGTAGTAGTAGTAGTAGTAGTAGTAGTGGAAGTAGTAGTACCGTAAAATCCCTAGCATACGCCCACCCCCCATGTGCACTGATTTAGGGCAAAATTGGGGGATGGGCGTTTGCTAGGGATAGACCCCTTTGCACAAAGTAATTTTTGTGCTCAACCATGTAATTGAGTGAATACCAACCCCGAAAGCATGTAAGTTAGGTCGTGTGAGTGGAAGTGAAGGAAAATAGAAAAAAAAGGACTTTGAGGCAAAGAAGGCCAACGAGGACATTCAAGTCCCTGACTTCCTGAGTCCTATGGGCACTGTACCAGTCCAGAAGCAGGAGGCGGTGTTCGTGGGGTGGCTCAAGGACAGGCTGAATCCAGGCAATGATGGTGTCTCTGGTCATTCAGCCATTGGCTGTCGCACATACACGAACATTGTCTGGCACTCTCAGCTGCAAAAAAAACCCCAAAAAAACCGGGGTGGAATGTTCCCATTTCTCTCTTGCAAGATCACAAAAGCTGGCAATTTAGTTCCATCCGCTGCCGTAAGTGCCACCGTGAAGCCTCGTTTTTCAGCCTTTGGGCTCTTGATTCTAACGTGTTTTGCACCTTTCTTGTTGTTGGTACCGGCTGGCATCATGTCAAACCTGACTATCGTCTGATCCATGTTCATGATGTTGGACAGAGGATAACCATGGCAGTGACGTAGTCGCATAACGTTCCGTGGGAACTGAAGAAGTTGATCCTCAAAGTCTGCAGGGACCTAATTTTAAGTCACTTTGTTAGGGATGGGTGGGA
This sequence comes from Stramonita haemastoma, assembly GCA_030674155.1. Classification (NCBI taxonomy): domain Eukaryota; kingdom Metazoa; phylum Mollusca; class Gastropoda; order Neogastropoda; family Muricidae; genus Stramonita; species Stramonita haemastoma. The sequence goes on along the minus strand of CM060350.1, from coordinate 18,275,539 downwards.
GTGAGGAGAGGGGGCAAAGAATAAGAAAAAAGGAAAGAAACACGAAAAGGTAAAGATGGGGGAAATGATGACTTTTAGAACAGTCTGCACAAATCCTAGTGAAAGTGAGCATAGTCTCTTTGAAAAAAGCAGGGTGGGCGTTTGCTAGGTAGTTACCCCTGTGCACAACTTTTGGCCCAAAGTGGGGGGGTGGGCGTTTGCTGGATGGTGGGCTTATGCTAGGGATTTTACGTTAGTACTAGTAGTAGTAGTAGTAGTAGTAGTAGTAGTAGCAGTAGCAGTTGCAGCAGCAACAGTAGTAGTAGTAGTAGTAGTGGTAGTAGTAGTGTAGTAGTAGTAGTAGTAGTAGTAGTAGTAGTAGTAGTAGTAGTAGTAGTAGCAGCAGCAGCAGCAGCAGTAGCAGCAGCAGCAGCAGCAGCAGCAGCAGCAGCAGCAGCAGCAGCGCAGCAGCAGCAGCAGCAGTAGTAGTAGTAGTAGTAGTAGTAGTAGTAGTAGTAGTAGTAGTAGTAGTAGTAGTAGTAGTTGTTGTTGTTGTTGTTGTTGTTGTTGTAGTAGAAGCAGTTGTAGTAGAGGTGGTGGTGGTAGTAATAAAAGTAGTGTCATTATCATCATCAGCAGCAGCAGCAGTATTAGTAACAGTAGCAGTAGCATCCGTAGTCGTGGTAGTGGTGGTGATAGTGATAGCGGTAGCAGTGGCATCAGAAGCATTAGTGGCTAGTAGCTAGTAGTAGTAGTAGTAGTAGTAGTAGTAGTAGTAGTAGTAGTAGTAGTAGTAGTAGTAGTAGTAGTAGTTGTAGAAAGTAGTAGTAGTAGCAGCAGCAGCAGCAACAGCAGCAGCAGCAACAGCAGCAGCAGCAGCAGCAGTAGTAGCAGCAGTAGTAGTAGTAGTAGTAGTAGTAGTAGTAGTAGTAGTAGTAGTAGTAGTAGTAGTAGTAGTAGTAGTAGTAGTAGTAGTAGTAGCAGCAGCAGCAGCAGCAGTAGCTACAAGTAGTAGCAGTAGGGGACGTGATAGCTCAGTGGTCAGAGCACTCGCTTTTCCCAAGCTACGGTCAAGCAGTATAGAGCATGGTTACCAAGTGGAATTCGGTATCCGAGACCTCAGCTTCTCCAGGGGCCAGCATATTGAGGGCGGCGCCCATCTCCTCTCCCTCGCTGCTTTACCTTCCCTGTCCCTACTACTACTAAAGAGGGCAGGCACCCATTTTCAGCTGGGTGAACTGGGGGGACTGTACTGAAGCCAAGGCACACAATCGGTCACCCATCCAGTTGGTAACCACGCTCAACGCTGCTTACTTAACCTTAGCTTGGGGAAAGTGAGTGCTCTGACCACTGAGCTATCCCGTACCGCAATCTACCAGCGTGTTAGTCTTGGGGACGGCTCACAACAAAAAACAGCATAAGTGCTGACTCCACTCTCCCCAAAAAGTCCTTCGGATGAGATTATAAACCGAGGCCCCGTACGTGTTCGAACGCACGCAGAACATCTTGCGCACACGTTAAATCCTGTTCCGCTTTTTGTAAGAGTAGGCCATCGTGTGCCGTTGGAAACAGTTGACAAGATTTACAAAACTACAAACGCACGGGCACTGGATGTAAAAAAAAAAAAGGCCCATGAGTGCTTATTCCATTATCTTTGATATAAGAGAAGAAATAGATGAATAAATAAATAAATAAATAAATAAATAAGTAAATAAATAAACAACAACAACAACAACAACAACAAAGCAATACAATATCAGAGAAGAATGCTCTGTGTGTCTACCCGAACAAGGGACGCACCGTTTTGTATTATTACACGAATGGCAGTCTTGTCCAGGTAGACTACACGTATCACACGCAACAACAACAACAACAACAGCAACAAAAATCACAACAACAACAACAACAACAGCAACAAAAATCTGGCTCAGACAAAAAAAAAAAAAGGGTGGCGCTGCACTTGTGGTGACGCCCTCACCCTGAGAACCATCAAAATTTCATGCGAAGGAGAAATCTGATGTGGCTTAAAAAGTAGTAAATAGTACAGTACAATACAACACAAATGATATACAATGCAATGCAATACAATACAATACGATACAATACAATCCGATACAATACAAAACAGTACAAAACAACACAATACAATGCAATACGATTATTTTTGGTGATTTTATGAAAAAAGTACAATACAATACAATACAATACAATACAATACAATGCAATACGATTATTTTTTGTGATGTTATGAAAAAAAAGTACAATACAATGCAATACAGTACAATGCAATACGATTATTTTTGGTGATGTTATAAAAATAAAGTACATTACAACACAACACATTACAATGCAATACGATAATTCTTGGTGATTTTATAAAAAACAAAAACAAAAGTAAAATACAACACAACACATTACAATGCAATACGACTAATTTTTGGTGATTTTATTAAAAAAACAACAACAAGTACAAAACAACACGATGCAATACAACTATTCCTGGTAATGTTACGAAAAAAGCCAGAATTCTTTTCGCCCACTGCTAAAAGTCTTGGAATCTCCGAGGGTCATCAATAGTGAGATTTTTCATATGCGACCATTTCTTTACCCACCATGAAGGTAGCCGCATTCCGACTTCGGGGATGTAGTAGTAGGCACTCATCAGTCTCGGAAGACTATGGAGTTGCGCTCTAGTCTTTAGAGCGCAAAGCCTGGGCAAGTATGTATGGAGGGCAAGCTGTTACCCATGCAGCAGACCCCCCTTCTCCACGGCACTGGAATGATCCATTGGAAGGGCATTGACCGATACGAATGGTTCCAGTACCGTCGCAGGAGCCACCAGAACGTTGCCATATACCTACAGCCCCGAGCCGCTCTGGGACTCCAACTCCCCGATTTTTTCCTCAGGGATGGTGTCTAAACACGACACCTGTGTGCATGCTGGTTTGTTATAATTTTGTCATCCGCTCCTACCGGCACACGATGGCCTACTCTTCCGAAAGGTGGAACGGGGTTTTAACGTGTGTGCCCAAGATGTTCTGCGTGGATTCGCACACGGGGCCTCGGTTTCGAGTCTCATCCGAATGACTTTGACATTCAGTTCGATTTTTTTCGTCAAACTCGGAAGAAAGGGCGAGGCTGGGTACGAACCCAGAAACTCACGTTAAGACGTTCGCCTGCCAATATGTAAATCGGGGATGAATGTCAGAATAAATGGTATTGTCTGCTGACGTTTATTCCCTGTTTTTTTTTTTTTGAAATTCCAGCCGGTAGATCAACAATGTGTTTTCTTTGAAATACCCGAGGCCAGAAAATCCATGCTAGGATAAACACCATTTTCAAACTAACGTGATGATGGATGATATAGCCTAGCGGTCAGAACATTGCGCTCGCAATTTGACGACCCGGGTTCGATTCCACGGTCGAGAGGATTTTTCCTCTGAAGTTAACATCAGTGCTGACTCCACTCTCCCCACAAGTCCTTCGGATGAGACTATTAACCGAGGCCCCGTGTGCGAACGCACGTAGAACATCTTGCGCACATGTTAAATTCTGTTCCGCTTTTCGTAAGAGTAGGCCATCTTGTGCCGGTGGGAACAGATGACACGATTTACAAAAACTGCATACACACGGGCACTGGATGTAAAAAGCACATGAGTGCTTATTCGATTTTCCTCGATATAAAAGAATATAAAAAAAATAAATGAAAATAAATATAGCCAAGTGGTTAAGACAGTTCGACTTCAATTCCCAGGGTCCACGAAGCTGTGGTGGCATCAGCGTCTGGTGAATTGTTGTCATTGTTGTTGTGCGTTCCCTAGCTTAACAACACTCTGGGGGTCTGTCACCCACAATGTGCTCTCTGACTCACTCGTCCATCCCACCTGGGAATCCCTGTGAGATTGAAATTTATTTTCTTTTTCTATTTTATACCACTTTACGTCACAGCAGATTTCTCTGCGTGAAATTCGGGCTGCTCTCCCCGGGGAGAACGCGTCGCCACAAGTGCAGCGTCACCCATTTTTTCCTTTTTCCTGTCTGCATCTGTATTTGTTTCCCTACCAGAGTGGCTTTTTTCTACAGTCTTGCCAGGGGCAACCCTCTTGTTGCCGTGGATTCTTTAACGTGCGCTAAATGATGATGTGTAACACACGGAACCTCAGTTTATCGTATCATCCGAAAGACTAGCCCCCAGACCACCACTCATGGTCTAATGGATGGGAGAAAAGTTTTGGGCCCAAACGGGATTCGAACCACCACACACTCCGACCCGGACTTTTCGCTTTCCAGGCAGGCGCGTTACCTCTAGACCACTGATCCAGATGCACACTGAAAGAGAAGTTTGCCTATCTAGTAAATTAAGGGTGGGGATTTTTTTTTACGATCTCCCAGGTCAAGGTCAAGTGCAGACCTGCCAGTGCCTTAATTCCCTCCAGTGTATGTACATCAGCTTCTGCACCGAATACCACCTTTACAAATCCCTCGTGATATCTATCCTCCTATATGGCTGTGAATCATGGACTCTGACAGCAGAGTTAGAGAGGAGAATCCAAGCATTCGAGAACAAGTGCTACAGAAGACTCCTCAAAATATCATACAAAGAACACAAGACCAATAACTATGTGAAAGAAGAAATCAAAAAGCGTGTGGGCCCCCAAGAGCCTTTGTTCTCCACCATAAAGAGGAGAAAGCTGATGTGGTTTGGTCACACCACAAGACACAACACCCTAGCAAAAACCATCCTGCAAGGAACAGTCGAGGGCAAGAGAAGAAGAGGCCGCCAAAAGAAATCATGGGTTGACAACATCAAAGACTGGACCGCCCAACCCCTGCAAACACCTCCTACTAGCCACACAGGATCGTGAAGCATGGAAAAAGATCTCTGTTGCGTCTTCTCTCATGTCCCCCCTACGTCCTTTGGGACATGGGACTGAGTGAGTGAGTGAGTGAGTATATACACGTGTAGAAGATCAAATATGCATGTTAAAGATTCAGCAATTCATGTTAGCGTTCAGTGGGTTACCGAAACACGAACATACCCAGCATGCAACCTGTACAGTACACTAAGCTACTCTGAAGTAGGAATGTGTTGGCTGCAACTACCCATCACAGCTGTAGCCAAGGAACAAAAAAAACCCTCACAAAAACAAACCAAAATAAAGACAAAAACCACCAGAGAAAAACGTCTATTTTTTTTAGGAGTTAGATATCTATATCTATATCTATATCTATATCTCTCTCTCTATATATATTGTAATAGTTCATAAACTGCGGTATTTCTACATTGGCACTGTAAAAAGTAGAAGATTTATTTATCTATTTATTCTTTTATGCCGAAAATAATGGAATAAGCACTTTTGTGCTTTTTTTAATTTTTTTTTTACATCTAGTCCCCGTGTGTATACAGTTTTGAAGAAGAAAACAAGCAGCCACTACAGAAAAAAACAACAACACAAATGTGTCTCTTAATCTACACAGTTTGAGCCCCAGGAAGAAGAGACTCACGTAATAAAAAAAAAAATACCCCCCCCCCCAAAAAAAAAAAGTTTATTCCAAAATACACACAACTTGAGAAGAAACAGAAATTTATATAAAAAAACACGCAAAAAAAGAACAAATTTATCTCATAATCCACGTAGATTAAACCCCAGAAAAAAGAGGCACACACAGAAACCCCCCCAGAAAAAAACAAAGAAGCCTACCACAAATCTATCTCGAAATTCTATCTTGGAAGTAGAATGTTGCGCCCTATTACCTCAATGGGGGTGGGGGGTGGGGGAGGGGGGGCGAGGAATGGTCTCATACAAAACAACAACAACAACAACAACAACAAATACTTCACCTTTGGTAAACCTGGGAACTCTAACTGAAAGAAAAGAACAATCTCAAAAATCCACACAGTGCAACTCCCCTAGTCTTACACCCAGCATGAAAAACATCCCCCCCCCCCCCTTACGAGGATTTTGCCCCCTGGACTTTTTTCGCACCAAATAACGCCCAAAACGTCTCCCTGTACCGTGACCCCATGACGTAATACACAGCAAAATTGAAAGTAGCGTTGACGCAACTCAGCCCCTCAGAAATCCAGATACCCGTCAGGAAGAAGTTGTGATGACGTCGCCCAGGGTTGATCTCCGGGAAAAACAGCCAGGTGACGCGCATGAGAGCGATGGGAGACACGCACACGATGAAGAGAATGGAACTCCCTACCAGCATTTTAGTCAGACCCACTTCCCTGTCAGAAATAGAGGAGGAGGAGGAGGACGTTTCTGAACGCCACCTCATAATCTGACGTAATTTCACTATCGTCATGATAGTCGTTGTGGTGACCACTACCATGACCAAACCTGGTAACCCTGCTCCGAAGATACTGTCGATGTAATCGATGAGTTGTTT
>CM060350.1:18242381-18246905 GCA_030674155.1 Stramonita haemastoma | reverse complement strand
GTCTGTGTGTGTGTTTTCATGCATGCGCACGTTTGCATGCACCTATGTCTTTGCCTGCCACCACTGTAGGCTACACAGCGCAGGTTGACGATGGTTGTTCAGCCTCTGCTGGCTGTGTGACTGTGTTAAAGTTGCCCTGGCCATGAGGAATTCCAGGAATATGTTATACAGTGTGGGAGATAGAAGCCAGCCCTGACAAACTCCATATGTAAAACCATTCTCTAATAACACGATAATACATGAGCCCTATATTGCTTACCTCAAAGTATAAATGCAGCAAAATCTTTTGTCCGATGTTAGATTGGTTCATTGTGGTCTAGAATGACTCCTTTGAGACTGACGAATGCTTTCTTGAAATCTATGAAGGCATGCTTTGAACTGACATTGATGTTGGAGACGAGGTTTTGTTGTTGTTAATGGGCGGTGTTTTTTGTTGTTGCTGTTTTTGTTGTAGTTTAATTAGTTGGTGGCTGGCTGGTTGGTTGGTTGGTTGGTTTGGGTTTATTGATTATATTAATTTGTTTTGTGTTTTTCCTTGTTTCTATTTTCTTTGCTCTGTTTGTTTAGTTTTGTTTTGATTTAGCATTTTTCTTTGGAGGAGGGGGGGGGGTGGAGAGGGGGCGGGGTTTTGTTTGTTTATTTGGGGAAATTGTTGTCCTTTTGTCGAAATAGAGATTGATTGTGGCTATTGACGAACATACTGCTTGCATCAGATGCTAAGTTGTTATATTGTGGCTATTGCTAAACATGCTGCTTGTATCATATGCTAAGTTTTTATTGTTGTTCTGGGTTTTTATTTGACCGTGTTCATCACCCAGCACGAAATTTCTGATTTAAGAACGAAAGCTAAGATTTGATCCTCATTTCTAAAACTTCCATGCTATATAAAGATTTATTATCTGTTGCAGAATTTACCAAATTTGTTGCTGGGAAACAATGAAAGGTCCTGGTGACGTCACCATCAGTTTTTAAACAACGACACAAGAAGCAGAAGATGGAATCTCGCACAACGTCATCTTTTTTTTCCTCCAGTGGTTTACCTGCTGAGCAGGTCACGAATGATGTTTTGAGTTTTGACCTTTCACCCCCTGACCTCTAACCAGTCACACTTCTACCGGAACCGGAACACAGTCACTTTGGTGCTCACCCCACTCACTCCCATTGATGAATCATTCTGACAAAAAAAAGGCCAGGAAAGAAGAAAACAAACCCTAGTCAGTATATTATCTATCTTTTGAAAGATGTTCTGTCCAGCTTGTCAGGCGATTTCAAACTGGTGTTTTTTTTCGTGGTTTTGATGTAAGGATTGTAGGTGTAGACTCCTTAAGTCTCAGGAGACACTGATTGGATTATAATCCACAAATGTCAATGGATTCTAAAACGTAAACTATAGAGAAAACTTGATCTTCTTGTAAATGGAAATCGGTATCAGCCAGCCAGCCAGACAGTATCTGAAATTTTCTTCATGCAATTTTTTTTGTAAAAAGCAGCCATGCATGGGACATACCACATGACCAAATGCTATGACGCTAAAAAAAATCGAATGTCATTCAGAAAACTATCCATTCACTTAGCTAGAAAATCTCTTTGTGGATAATCATTGTCTTTTACAAACGATCATTGTTTCTTCAGATGATCATTGCCTACAAAACGATCATTGTCTATAAATTATCAGTCTCTACACGTGATCATTATCTTTACAAATTGTTATTGTCTTTACAAATACTCACTGTCTTGACAAACCATTGTCCTTGGAAATGATCAACGTCTACAAATCATCATTGTCTCTGCAAATAACCATTGTCTCTGGTCATTGTTTTTACAAATAGCCTTTTTCTTTAAAAAAAAAAAAAAAGGCACTTTCTTTACAAGTGATCATTGTCTCTCCAAATGATAATTATCTTTGAAGAAATTATCATTCTCTGCCAATGGTAATTGTTTCTACAAATGATGATTGTCTCTTCCAATGATAATTGTCTCTAGAAATCATCATTATCTCTTCCAATGATAATTATCTACAAATGATAATTGTCTACAAATGATCTTTGTCTCTTCAAATGATCATTTTTTTCTACAAATAACCATCGTCTTTAGAAATAATCAGGTCTCTACAAATGATAATTGTCTACGAATAATCATTCTCAACAAGTAATCATTCTCTACAAAAACTCATTGTTTTTACAAAAATAGCCATCCTCAGCGAAATAATCAAACCAGTTTTAAGCTTCCTTTTTTATCAAGCAGACTATTTCTGTGTGCTATATACAGTGGTGATTTCTCATGATTTGTCCCTGGACAGCAACGATCCGTGTTTCTTGAAGTTTCTCATACAGAATGTGTCATGCTGAAAGGACACGAAAGTCAGATTTTACGAGCACAATATTTATAGCACCTTGTTGGGTTATGTGTTTGTTTGTTTTTTAATCAGTGGGTTTGCTGATATGATGCTGGCACTTGTTCACTCATTCATTGTTCCTTCTTCACTGAGTGTGTGTGTGTTTATCTACAACTTTGTCAACATTCCACACCAAAACAACCCGGGACACACAACTCTGTTATGTCACCGATGTTTTTATGCAAAAAAACCCCACCACCCCTTTCCTCACCTCCCCACCCTCCTCCCACCTTACACTGGGCAGCAAGCCTCCACCCCCACCATCACCATACCTCCCTCCATCTCCTCCCCCCCTCCTCATCCCTCATCATGAATGTAACGAAGCATGAGGGTAATTCTTCGGTGTATCAATCGTTACTGAATCGAAAGTTGTGGTTGTGATAATGCTGATGTTGCTGTTTATGGGTTTGTTGGGTTTTTTTTAAACTCTTATTGTGCGTGCGCACACACACACGCGCGTGCACACATACAACACACACAACACACACATACACATATACAACACACACAACACACACTTACGCATATACAACACAGACATACACACATATACAACACACACATACACACATATACAACACACATACACACAATCAACACACACAGACAGCACATATACACACATACACACACACACATACACATACACACACACACACACACACACACACACACACACACACACACACACACACACACACACAATATTATATATATATATATATATATATATATATATATATATATATATATATATATATATATATATATATATATATATATATAGTTGTTGTTGTCTTCGATGTCACGTCTGTTCACCCTCAGTGATATTAGACGAAAGGAAGCTGAGTTACAGTGTCATTATCATCCTTGACCCTCCACCACATAAGGAGTCGCATGGCACCAGAGGTCAAGTTTTAGTTATTGACACATTTTTTTTATTAATCTGCAATAAAATGGCTACACAATACAAAAAACAGATTGAAAATAAGACAATTCTATGAAAAGTTATAACAAGTTGAAATGATAGACTACACAGGAAATGACAAAATGAGAAATGGACCAGTTTAGCTTCGTAATAAAAGGTCAGAATGAGGGCTTTCCAAGACTGTCCATTAAACAGAACTGAAGTGACTGACAGATCCTTACAGAGGAAGCTACGAGATGCATCTAGAAATTGACGATGAAGACAGTACAACAGGGCTTTAGACACAAAAACCATTTCCTTCCCACCCCCCACCCCCCTCCCATGATGCAGACGTCACACCACTCACTACCTCCTCCTCCTCTTTCTCCTAACTTACCCCTGCCTTCCCCCTCCTCATTCTACCTCCCTCGTTCTTGACCTACCCCCTCCTTCCCTCCCCTCTCAAACTCCCCCCTAACTTACGTCCCCTCTTGAAAGGGCAGGGGTAGATACTGAAGCCAACCCTGCCCCCCTCCCCACCCCCTCCTTCCTTATGATCCAGACATGCTAGGAAGTAGCCGCTATTATCATCATCATCATCATCATCATCATCATCATCATCATCATCATCATCATCATCATCATCATCATCATCATCATTACCGTCATCATCATTACCATCATCATCATCACTATCATCATTATCACCATCACCACCACCACCACCACCACCACCACCACCACCACCATCATCATCATCATCATCATCATCATCATCATCATCATCATCATCATCATCACCACCACCACCACCACCACCACCACCACCACCACCACCACCACCACCACCACCACCACCACCACCACCACCCACCACCATCATCATCATCATCATCATCATCATCACTACCACGATCATCATCATCATTATTACCATCATCACCACCACCACCATCATCATCATCATCATCCTCATTAGTCACACTATCTAATATGTACAGTGATCACAATAAAAAAAAAAATACTGCTGTGGTGTACAATAATTCTCTGCACGGGAGGAAGAAACAAACGAACGATGTATACCCATTTCACTGTTGCAACTAACACACCCACCCGAACCCACCCGAACCCACCCGAACCCACCCGAACCCACCCGAACCCACCCGAACCCACCCCACACCCACTCCACCCCTTGTCCTATTCCAACTCTTGTCTCTTTTAC
>CM060350.1:18224881-18232381 GCA_030674155.1 Stramonita haemastoma | reverse complement strand
TATTATAGGTATTTTTACTAAACAAAAGGCTATTTAAAGCAACGGTGTGAGTGTGTACAGTATTGTAGGTATAATTGTAAATAGAGAGCTGTTTAAAGCAATTGAGTGAGTCTGTACAGTATTGTAGGTATTTTGGTGAATGAAATATCCATTTCAAGCAAGTGAGTGAGTCTGTACAGTATTGTCGATATATATCTTAAGAAGAAAAAAAAAGCTGTATGAAACGACTGAGTGAGTCTGTACAGTATCGTAGACACATTTCTGAATAATGAGCTGTATAAAACAACTGAATGAGTCTGTTCTTACAGTGGCAGCCAGCAGTGAGGCCACCTCGGAAATGACGTCATCCCCCACAATCCTCAAGCCACAGGAAGGGGCGACAACCCCTGCTGTACCCCTGCAACTTCCTGTCAATGGCTCGTTTTTGGAAGAGAAAGGTAACCTCTTTCTATCGCCGCTTTATTCGGTTGGTTGGTTGTGTTTTTTGTACAACGCTTAATGATTTATTCGTTTGCTGATCTATTGATCTATCTATCTGTCTATCTAGCTATCTATCTGTCTATCTATCTATGTTTCTATCTATCTATCTATCTCTCTATCTTTCTTTCTTTCTTTCTATCTATCTATCTGTCAATCTGTCTGTCTGTCTGTCTGTCTGTCTGTCTGTCTGTCTGTCTATCTATCTATCTATCTATCTATCTGTCTGTCTGTCTGTCTGTCTGTCTGTCTGTCTGTCAATCTGTCTTTCTGTTTGTCTATCTATCTATCTATCTATCTATCTATCTATCTATCTATCTATCTATCTATCTATCTATCTATCTATCTATCTATCCATTTAACTATCTGTCTACCTACATATCTACCTACCTACCTACACACACAAATTTCTCCTCCTCCAGTGTGTACTTACAGTCTCACAGTGATTCATTCCCAGGTGGGAGGAGTGAGGCAGACACTGTGCATTTTCTGAATGACAACCCCCAGGGCGTTAAGCTGGGAAATGTGCAACAAAAAAAACACATAACACAAGACTGAGTACAAACCTAGCCAGAATATGCTGAGAACATAGTAAAATCCCACCCATCTGTCGCAGAAGAGCATAGTATCAGCTATACTCTTTGGTATGAATGACATATAGTCACCAAAAGAGCATATTATCAGGCATACGCCTTGATGTGGAGATGGAATAGCTCAGTGGTCAGAGCACTCGACTTTCCCTCAGCCAATGTTAAGCACCATTGAGCGTGGTTACCAAGTGGATGGGTGACCGTTTGCGCGCCTTGGCTTCAGTACAGTCCCCCAGTCCACCCAGCTGTAAATGGGTACCTGTCCTCTTTAGGGTCAAGGAAGGTAAAGCAGCGAAGGAGAGGAGATAGGCGCCACCCTTAATATGCTGGCCCCTGGAGAAGCTGAGATCTCTGACGCCTCGCTCCCCTACGACCACATAGGTGATGGGACACCTTTACCTTCTCTTTTTTTTTTTTTTTTACCTTACTCCTTGGTATGAATGAGACTGTCACACCCAGCATACACTCAGCAACCTGGAGAGGGATCCCTGAAGATTTCAGTGCATGCAGTACAGTACAGTACAGTGCAGTGCAGTGCAGTGCAGTACAGTGCAGTGCAGTGCAGTGCAGTGCAGTGCAGTGCAGTGCAGTGCAGTGCAGTACAGTACAGTACAGTGCAGTACAGTGCAGTACAGTGCAGTACAGTGCAGTGCAGTGCAGTGCAGTACAGTACAGTACAGTGCAGTACAGTGCAGTACAGTGCAGTACAGTGCAGTGCAGTGCAGTGCAGTGCAGTACAGTACAGTACAGTACAGTACAGGACAATGCAGTACACTATAGTACAGTTCAATGCAGTACAGTGCAGTGTAGTGCAGTACAGTGCAGTGCAGTACAGAGCCCTGGGCACAGTTGCAGACAGGAAAAAGAAAAAAATGGGTGGCGCTGCACTTGTGGCGACGTGCTCTCCCCTGGGAGAGCAGCCCGAATTTGATGCAGAGAAACTTGCTGTGACATCAAGTGTACGAATGAATAAATAAATAGTGTAGTGTAGTGTAGTGTAGTGTAGTGTAGTGTAGTGTAGTGTAGTGTAGTGTAGTGTAGTGTAGTGTAGTGTAGTGTAGCATAACGTAGCGTAGCGTAGCGTAGTGTAGTGTACTGTAGTGTACTGTACTGTACTGTACTGTACTGTACTGTACTGTACTGTACTGTACTGTACTGTACTGTACTCTACTGTACTCTACTGTAATTTGCTGTGCTGTGCTAACTGTAATGCGTTATATTGTGTTGTATTGTATTGTATTGTATTGTATTGCATTGTATTGTATTGTATTGTATTGTATTGTATTGTATTGTATTGTATTGTATTGTATTGTCAGTCACTGCAGGCTTCTCTGCGTATTATTCGGACTACGCTTCATGGCGGAATGCACGTCACCACAAGTACAGTGCCACCTTTTTTTCAACCCGTGTCTGCATCATTTTGTCGAGGGCATCTTTTTACAGAATTTTGCAAGGGATAATTTTCTTCCTGCCGTGGGTTCTTTCACGTGCGCTTTTAATAAATGTGTATTTCAAAGGAAAAACCTCAGTTTGTCGTCTCATCCGATAAACTAGCACTCAGACTATCACTTAAGATTTTTAGGAATGGGGTGAAATTTGGGGCACGAATGGGAATCGACACCCCACTACTCGCTTTTTAGTTAGTTAGTTAGTTAGTTAGTTAGTTAGTTAGTTAGTTAGTTAGTTAGTTAGTTAGTTAGTTAGTTAGTTAGTTAGTTAGTTAGTTAGTTAGTTAGTTAGTTAGTTAGTTATTTACTTATTTATTTCATCTTTTATCTCGAGGACAATGGAATAAGCACACATGTGCTTTTATTTACATCCAGTCCCCGCGTGTATACAGTTTTGTAAATAATGTCATTCGTTCCCAAAGGCACACAACCTCTGTTTATAGTCTCAACCGAAGGACTCTTGGGGGAGAGTGGAGTCGGTACTGATGTTAACTCCAGGGGAAAATCCTCTAGAACGTGATTTGTAACTTGGTCAGCAGATCACGAGCGCATCACTCTTGACCACCAGGCTATCCTGTCCCCCTTCCACGGCAGGTGCGGTACTTCTAGACCTTCCCCTGTCCAGTAGTTCCGTGGACCGTGGGGACACAACTGAAGATTTTGCAACCAGCTTCCTCCACTCCCCACGGTCCTCTGCCCTTCCTAGCAGGTCGTTCCACCCAACACATATTGTCCAATCTCTGATGTTGTCTTCCCATCGTTTTCTCTGTCTGCCTCCTCGTTTCCCTCCCATTATTGTTCCCTGTAAGACTGTCTTTCACTGTAGTTAGGCGCTCTTCATATAGACCGATGGAATTCTTTATTCTAGTTTTCACTTCTTCATTAGTGATGTGATCTCTGTATGAAATGTCAAGGAGTTTCCGAAAGCACCTCATCTCCAATGCCTATATCCTTCTTTCAATGTCTGCGATAGTATCAGATAAAGGATCGAAACCTGAAATTCTCGCCAGGATAGCCCAGACCACAGCTGCAATGACCAAACTGAAAGTCCTCTGGATGGAATGATAAGAACATAGCCATCAGCTTCAAGATCAGACTGATGCGTTCCCTGATCATGTCCATATTTTTTTGTACGCATGTGAAACATGGACCATAACTTCTTGTGTACAAAGTGACACTTTTTTTTTTCTTTTTCCCCCCAGAGAATCGGGACATGGACGACAAACGAGAGAAACGCAGCGTGACGTCATACTACCAGCCTAGCCAGGCTTACACTCTGGAGGATGACGTCCCCGTCTATCGCCGCTGCTGTATGACGACATCCCCAAGACCTTGCTGTGGGGCATTGGTCTCCTACACCGATTTTGTCAGGTAGGCAGAAGTAGTGGTGATGGTGGTGGTGGTGGTGGTGGTGGTGGTGGTGGTGTTAGTGGTGGTGGTGGCGGAGAATGTGGTGGTGGTGGTGGTGGTGGTGGTGGTGGTGGTGGTGGTGGTGGTGGTGGTGGTGGTGGGTGGTGGTGGTGGTGGGGATGGTGGTGGCAGTGGTGGTGGTGAATATGGTGGTGGTGGTGGTGGTGATGTGTGATGGTGGTGGTGGTGGTGGTGGTGGTGGTGGTGGTGGTGGTGGTGGTGGTGGTGGTGGTGGTGGTGGTGGTGGTGAATATGGTGGTGGTGGTGGTGGTGGTGATGGTGGTGGAGAATGTGGTGGTGGTGGAGAATGTGGTGGTGGTGATGATGATGATGATGATGATGATGATGATGATGATGATGATGATGATGATGATGATGATGATGATGATGATGATGATGATGATGAGATGATGATGACACGACACGACACTACACCCCACACCCACCCCCCCCCCCCCCCCCCCCACAACACACCCCCCTCTCCCTACAACCACACACCCAACACTAACAAAAACTTACATTACTGTTTCGTTCCAACAACTACAACTACGCCACCACCACCAACCACCAACCACCACTACTACAGTTGCTGCAACCCCCCAGCCCCAGTCTACTACCGCGTGCAGCAGCCGCAGCATCTTCCCCTCATCCTCCGCAGCAGTGCGGATCGCTCCTGTTGTCTGATGGCCCACCCCCCCACCTGCTGTCTCACCTCCTCCCCCCTCCATCCGCTCCCTCTGCTGCGTAGCCAACGACGCCGCGCGTCAACGCCTGCGTCAACCCGCTCCGAGCCAAACTTGCTGCTCCTCTGTTGCAAGAGCCGCTTGCTGCGCCGCTGCCGCTTCCAGAGCTGTTTTGGCCACGTGCTGCAAGAGTCCTCCTCCTCCTCCGCCTGTTGCGGCGGTGGTGGTGCAACGGCAGACGTGTTGCGGCGCCGGTCATGTTGCAGCTGATGTTCGTACGGCGTGTTGTTCCTTGGCGGTGTTGCATAGCGTTCAGCCGCGCTGTTGTTCCGCCGTGATGGAAGTCATCCCTCCTCCTGCTGCTGCTGCTTTGGTTGTGCGGTCTAACGGAGAGGAGGGGGAGTCTTGTTGTTTGGTCAGGGTGAAGGACGCTTGCTGCGCTGCCGCGGCCGCCGCTTTGAGGTCAGCCAGACCCAGGTGTTGCCCGCCCCTGCCGGCGCAGGTGGCTCACCAAGCCAGACTGGAGTGTTGCTCTACCCCTCCTTCCAGCAGAGCCGAGTGCTGCTCTCACAGCCTGGCTCTCACCTCAGACAGCGTGCCTTGCTGCTCCCCGACCAAAGCTCCGGTCGTCCTCGCCGAGTGCTGCTCTTCTCCCATGGTTCAGCGCGAGTCGTGCTGCGTGTCAGCTTTGCGGCTGTCTCCTTCAGCGCGGTGCTGCGTCAGTGCTGCAGAGGCAGCAGCAGCAGCGGCAGCAGCGGCAGAGAGAGCGGCAGCGGAAGCGGCGGCTCGGGCGGTTCAGGCGTTGTCGGATTGCTGTTCCTCAAGGTACAGGCCGTCTTGTTGCTCCAGCTCCGTCACGGTAGAGGCGCGTGCAGCATGCTGTGACGCGGCGTTGTATCCGCGTCACCAAAGCTGCTGCGTCATGGTGTCGCGTCTAGAGTTGAACCAGTGTTGTCAGGTGGCGGTAGCGGTTTCTCCTTGCTGCTCTCTCCCCCCCACCCCCGCTCCCACAACTACCACCACTACTACCACTTTCCGCCCCCCTCCTCTACCCACCCCGGCTGCCCCAGAACCAGTCCGGCAAAGTTGCTGCGGTTCTTCCTCCCCGGCCTACAGACAGCAGTGCTGTTCCTCCGCTACACCAGCTCTGGTAGTGCAGCTCCCATGCTGCGCGGCATCCCGACCTTTCCAGTCCGCCAGAATCCTCGCCTCCAGCTGCTGCGCGCCTAACGCAGGGCCTGATTTGCTGCACGCTGGCCAGAATCATGGACGCGGAGAGCGCCGCGCGACGCTGCTGCCCTGCTCCCCCAGCTCCGGCCATGGTCGTGTACAGGTCAAGGTCGCCCGCGGAGGGGTCAAGGTGCTGCAGCATGGCGGTGATGAGCAGCCGCGCTCACTGCTGCGCGGCACTGGCCATGGTGGCTGTGCGGCCATCTTGCTGCGTGAGTCTGTTCCCTGAGCATCAAGCGCCGGTAGTCTTGGCGGACCTCCTCTCCATCCAGGACGCCAGCTGCTGTTCCGCTTCGGGGCGTCCACGCTGCTGCGCTTCCCGCTTCCGTCGCTCTGCTGCATCTGCTGCATCTGCGGCTTCTCGTGCTGCGTCGTGCTGTGCCGATGTCGCCAGTCCTCCTGCCTCCTCTGCCTCCTCCTCCTCCCTCCAGTCCGGGTCTGGCCGCCGCCCCGCTAAGGGCTGCTGTCACCAGCCCGCCTCAGTGCGCGTGCACTGCTGCGCCAACACGGCCTACAGGGCTCCTTGCTGCTGGTTCATGAAGCCGCGTCAGACCCGCAACTAGATCCCCCCCCCCCCGCCTACGGCCATGTCAGAGTGCTTTAGACCCCTGTCCATGCTAGACCCCTGTCAGAGTGCTTTAGACCCTGTCAGAGTGCTTTAGAACCCTGTCAGAGTGCTTTAGACCCCTGTCAGAGTGCTGTAGACCTTGTCAGAGTGCTTTAGACCTTGTCAGAGTGCTTTAGACCTTGTCAGAGTGCTGTAGACC
Organism: Stramonita haemastoma; assembly: GCA_030674155.1. Lineage (NCBI taxonomy): Eukaryota > Metazoa > Mollusca > Gastropoda > Neogastropoda > Muricidae > Stramonita > Stramonita haemastoma. The sequence goes on along the minus strand of CM060350.1, from coordinate 18,225,776 downwards.
TTGTCAGAGTGCTTTAGACCTTGTCAGAGTGCTTTAGACCTTGTCAGAGTGCTGTAGACCTTGTCAGAGTGCTGTAGACCTTGTCAGAGTGCTTTAGACCCCTGTCACAATGCTTTAAACCCCTGTCAGACCTCGCTACGTTCCTGTTAGAATGCTTTAAAAGAACCCCTTGTCAGACCCTGCTACGCCCCTGTCAGAATGCTTCAGAACCTTGTCCATGTCAGACCCCTGTCAGAATGCTTTAAATCCCTGTCAGACCCCTGTCAGAATGCTTTAACCCTTGTCCATGTCAGACCCCTGTCAGAATGCTTTAACCCTTGTCCATGTCAGACCCCTGTCAGAATGCTTTAAATCCCTGTCAGACCCCTGTCAGAATGCTTTAACCCCTGTCCATGTCAGACCTCTGTCAGAATGCTTTAACCCTTTGTCATACCTCTATCAGAATGCTTTTAACCCATGTCAGACCCCTGTCAGAATGCTTTTAACCCCTGTCAGACCCCTGTCAGAATGCTTTAACCCCTGTCAGACCCCTGTCAGAATGCTTTAACCCTTGTCCATGTCAGACCTCTGTCATAATGATTTAAAACCTTGTCAGACCTCAGTCAGAATGCTTTAACCCCTTTCAGACCTCTGTCAGAATGCTTTAACCCCTGTCAGACCTCTGTCAGAATGCTTTAACCCATGTCAGACCCCTGTCAGAATGCTTTAAACCCCTGTCCATGTCAGACCTCTGTCAGAATGCTTTAACCCCTGTCAGACCCCTATCAGAATGCTTTAACCCCTGTCCATGTCAGACCTCTGTCAGAATGCTTTAACCCCTGTCAGACCCCTGTCAGAATGCTTTAACCCCTGTCAGACCCCTGTCAGAATGCTTTAACCCTGTTCATGTCAGACC
>CM060350.1:18223117-18224781 GCA_030674155.1 Stramonita haemastoma | reverse complement strand
TTTTTTTCATCCGGTCCCCGTGTGTATGCAGTTTTTTGTAAATATTGTCATCTGTTCCCACCGGCACACGATGGCCTACTCTTACGAAAAGTGGAACAGGATTTAACGTGTGCGCAAGATGTTCTGCGTGCGTTCGCACACGGGGCCTCGGTTTTAAAGTCTCATCCGAAGGACTTTTGGGAGAGAGAGAGAAAGTGTGGTGTGTGTGTGAGCGTGCGCGCGCATGCGTGTGTGTATGTGTGTGTGTGCGTGTTTGTGCGTGCATGCGTGTGTGTGTGTGTGTGTGTTGTGTACTAGTGCGTAGCTTGTCTGTGGTCTGTGTGTGTGTTTTCATGCATGCGCACGTTTGCATGCACCTATGTCTTTGCCTGCCACCACTGTAGGCTACACAGCGAAGGTTTAGGATAGTGGTTGTTCTGCCAGCAATGTGTGGACACTGTAGTTGTCGCGGCCATGATGAATTCCAGGAATATGTTATACAGTGTGGGAGATAGAAGCCAGCCCTGACAAACTCCAACTTCAATGCAAAACCACTATCCAATAACACGATAATAATCTAATTATCATAACTATATAGCTTACCTCGAAGTATAAACGCTGCAAAATCTTTTGTCCGATGTTAGATTGGTTCATTGTGGTCTAGAATGACTCCTTTGAGACTGACGAATGCTTTCTTGAAATCTATGAAGGCATGCTTTGAACTGACATTGATGTTGGAGACGAGGTTTTGTTGTTGTTAATGGGCGGTGTTTTTTGTTGTTGCTGTTTTTTGTTGTAGTTTAATTAGCTGGTGGCTGGCTGGTTGGTTGGTTGGTTGGTTTGGGTTTATTGATTATATTAATTTGTTTTGTGTTTTTCCTTGTTTTTGTTTTCTTTGCTCTGTTTGTTTAGTTTTGTTTGGATTTAGCATTTTTCTTTGGAGGAGGAGGGGGGGGGTGGAGAGGGGGCGGGGTTTTGTTTGTTTATTTGGGGAAATCGATGTCCCTTTTTTCGAAATTGAGATTGTAGCTATTGACGAACATGCTGCTTGCATCAGATGCTAAGTTGTTATATTGTGGCTATTGATAAACATGCTGCTTGTATCATATGCTAAGTTTTTATTGTTGTTCTGGGTTTTTTGTATGTTTGTGTTTATCACCAAGGGTAAATTTCTGATTTAAGAACGAATGCTAAGATTATATCCTCATTTTTCTAAAACTTCCATGCTATATAAAGATTTATTATCTGTTGCAGAATTCACCAAATTTGTTGCTGGGAAACAATGAAAGGTCCTGGTGACGTCACCATCAGTTTTTAAACAACGACACAAGAAGAAGATGGAATCTCGCACAACGTCATCCTTTTTTTTCCTCCAGTGGTTTACCTGCTGAGCAGGTCACGAATGATGTTTTGAGTTTTGACCTTTCACCCCCTGACCTCTAATCAGTCACACTTCTACCGGAACCGGAACACAGTCACTTTGGTGCTCACCCCACTCACTCCCATTGATGAATCATTCTGACAAAAAAAAAAAAAAAGGCCAGGAAAGAAGAAACAAACCCTAGTCAGTATACTGTCTATCTTTTGAAAGATGTTCTGTCCAGCTGGTCAGGTGATTTCAACTGATTTTTTCTTCGTTTTGATGGAAGGATTGTAGGTGTAGACTCCTTTGATATCAAGAAACA
>CM060350.1:18198117-18215617 GCA_030674155.1 Stramonita haemastoma | reverse complement strand
GTATGTGAGGGAACCCAACAGAAAGTAATAGTGCTACCTCTTAAAATCAAAAAGTGTACCAGATGCCTGATTTCAGTGATGAGGTCTTTTCTTACTTTAGAAGTAGAATTGTTTAAAGCATGCAAAACCGATTTAGAATCGACACACATAAGGATGTTGAATATGTTTTTAGGGAAGTCAAGTACATGGTATAATGCCAACAGAATGGCAGTTAGCTCAGCTGTAAATATAGATTTATTTTTTCCCAGGTTGAAAGATCGTTCTACTTTCAATGATGGGATAATGAAAGCTGCACCTGTCTCATTAGTATTTAGAACAGACCCATCGGTATAGATTTTGAGATGATCAGGGTAAGTGGTTTGAATATGTTCCTTTACTAATGATGTAAGAATGTTAACATTGTCAACTTTTCTTATAGAAGAATAATTAATGTCAAAATGAGCTTTAAGCAGTTCCCAAGGTGGACAGGGAGCTGACTTTACCTCTGATTTAGCTACTTCATTTGGGTTAAGTTCTGAATGTTTAAAAAGTGTAGAGGTATACGTGCTAATTGTGGTAAGTGAGCTAATAGTTCTTGCTCTTTTCGGAAAGTGAAAGTCAGACTTTATCTGGACTTCTTTTTCAACATTGCTATCATTTGCTGTACTTCTTAGAACATATTTTGCCACAGCAAGTTGTCGATATTCATTCAAAGGCAGAACCCCTACTTCTTTATATGTGCCTATAGATGAGGCATGAGGTGGTACACCTAAAGCAAGTCGAAAAGCTTTACAATCAAGACTCTGGATTTTCTTAAACAAGTAATTTGGAGCACTGAAAAAGACTTCTTGTCCATAGGACAGTCTTGAGCGCACAAGGGACAAGGATAGATGCTTTAATACAGAAGTATCTTGCCCCCATGGTTGTTTACTGGTAACTTTTAAGAAGTTAAGAACTTTTTTAGCTTTAGTTGCCAAGTATTCAATATGTTGATTCCACATTAACTTAGAAGTAAGGTATACTCCTAAAAATTTCACTGCTTGTTTGTATTCTAGATCTTCTCCATTAATTCGAAAATTAGGTAAATCTTGTGGGTCAACACCGTTGTTAAAAAGGACAAGGTTGGTTTTTTCAGGTGAAAGTGAGAGACCATTTTCAAAAAGATAACTACTGAGTTTGTCAATTTCTTTTTGATATACATTTTGATAGAACTTCAACTGTCTTTTGGGTGTTTTCTTTTTCATTGTAACATCCATCCACATGCATATGTCGTCAGCATATTGTACAAGAACAGCACTGCTTGATAAAAGTCTAGGAAGATCATACAATAAAATATTGAATAGATAGGGTGATATTACTGAACCTTGTGGGATACCCATGTGTGGTGATCTTGGAGTAGAATAACAATTTCCAACTTTAGCTTGAATGATTCTTTCTGACAAAAAACTTTTAATATAGAAGTAAATACTGCCAGAAAGGCCAATAGATTTCAGTTTATATAGCAATCTCTCATGCCACACATGATCATATGCTTTATGTACGTCAAAAAAAGTGGCTAGTACATTCTTCCTGCGAGCAAACTGATGTTTTACATGAGTCGTTAGTTTTACCAAATGATCAACTGTAGATCTACCCTTACGGAAACCTGCCTGATTTATAGGTATAATTTTATTTTTGTCACAAAAATGTGTCAGTCTGTTTAAGATTATTTTTTCCATCAACTTTCCTGTATGAGAAGTTAGTGCAATTGGTCTATAGTTATTTTTATCACTCTTGTTTTTTCCTTGCTTTAATACTGGTATCAAAATAGAATGTTTCCATGATTGAGGTATAATTCCAGTTATCCAGCAGTGCTGAAAAAGGTCTGACAACAAGATTAACCAGTTATTAGGCAGATGCCTTAGTAGTTCATTCGATATGGAATCTTTACCCACTGATGTCTTTTTAGTGGGCAGAGAAAAGATTACATCTCTTACTTCTTGCAACGTAATAGGGGCATTCACAAAGTGTGCATTATCGCATTCTGGATCTAAATAGTCATCTTTCTGTACCTCAGTTTCTCTAAAAGCTTTAGATTTAGCTGAAAGGTTTTCAGTACTCATAGAATCAGAAAACATATTCACGAAAATTTCAGCTTTTTCTGAATCAGAAAGAACTTCATTTTCCTCTAATTTGATTGGACAATTCTGTAAAGAAACCCCATTTTTCATGTCATTGAATTTTTTCCACACCTTTTTTAGATCTGTATAGTATATATGTGTGTGTGTGTGTGTGTGTGTGTGTGTGTGTGTGTGTGTGTGTGTGTGTGTGTGTGTGTGTGTGTGTGTGTGTGTGTGTGTGTGTGTGTGTGTGTGTGAGCAATGAACCACTGATAACCCGTTGTAGTTTTCTTGCTTCTTCTCAGTCTGTCACACACACACACACACACACACACACACACACACACACACACACACACACACACACACACACACAACACAACACAACACAACACAAACACAACACAACACAACACAACACAACACAACACAACCACACACAAACACACACACAAACACACACACAAACACACACACACACACACACACACACACACACACACACACACACACCAGCGCTCCCCAGCCTCCCCCACCCTTTTCCTCTACCCCCTCCCTCCCCTCTCCCCCACTTTGCCTACTTTTACAGCAAAGATAGGACCATTTCTTACCTGCCCAATATCTGGCCACACTTCATTACAGATGCCTCCTCTCCTCTCTTTCCGCTCATGCCGAACTGGTCACGAACAAAAGGTAGAAAGGTAAAGGTGTTCCCATAACCTAGGCGGTGGTAGGGGAGCGAGATGTCAGAGACCTCAGCTTCTCTTGGGAGCCAGCATATTGAGGGCGGCGCCCATCCCCCCTCCCTCGCTGCTTTACCTTTCCTGACCCTGAAGAGGGCAGGTACCCATTTACAGCTGGGTGAACCGGGGGGGACTGTAATGTAGCCAAGGCGCGCAAACAGTCACCCATCCAATTGGTAACCACGCTCGATGCTGTTTAACATTGGCTGGGGGAAAGCAAGCACTCTGACCACTGAGCTATCCCGTGTGTGTGTGTTTGTGTGTGCGTACGTGTGTGAGGTGTGTGTGTGTGTGTATGTGTATGTGTGTGTGTGAGCGGCCTCATGCTTTGCACGCGCACGCACGCGTATGTGCGTGACCCTGTGACCCAGTGACCTTTCACCCTTTGACCCTCTTATCCTTCATCCTTTGACCCCTAACACCCACCCTGTAGGTGCTGTACTAATCGGAGTCTCCTGGTTTCCGCTCGTTTTTCTTCTTTTCTTTTTTTTTTTTTTTTTTTTGCTGCTTCCTCTTCTGTGATGGGGATGGCGTAGCTCAGTGGTTAGAGCACTCGCTTTCCCCAAGCAGCATTGAACGTGGTTACCAAGTGGATGGGTGACTATTTGCATGCCTTGGCTTCAGTACAGTCCCCTAGTTCACCCAGCTGTCAATAGGTACCTGCCTTTTTTTTGGGTCAGAGAAGGTAAAAGCAGCGAGGGAGAGGAAATGGGTTCCGCTGCCTTCAATATGCTGGCCCCCTAGAGAAGCTGAGGTCTCTGATGCCTCGCTCTCCTACGACCACATAGGTTATGGGGGGACACCTTTACCTTTACCATGACCAGGGAACGCAGCAGTCTGATCTTGAAGCTGGTGACCATGTTCTCATCGTTCCAGAGGACTTCCAGTTCGGTCAATGCAGCTGTGGTTGGTCTGGGCTATCCTGGAGAGAATTTCGGGTTTTGATCCTTCATCCCGATACTGTAGTTCTCAGATGATTAAAGGTATGGATGGTCTCAATTTTCTTGCCGTCTATAATACTGTCAATATTGAAGCCAGTTTTCTCTGCACTGATCTGCATGCCATATTATGCTGATGAGGCTTCATCAAGGTGATTTACCAGGCTGACTAGCTCTTGCTCTTCTCCAGCTAGGCGGTCGATGTCATCGGATATCATCGGCAAAACGTAAGTTTGTAATCGTCCTGCCTCCAATGCTGACTGTTCCTTCATGATTTTCAAGTCCATCAGCTATTATTCTTTCTAAGAAGATGCTGACATATCTCTCCTTCTCTCATTCTCTCTGTCTGTCTCCGTCTCTGTCTTTGTCTCTGTCTGTCTATCTATCTATCTGTCTGTCTGTCTGTCTGTCTCTGTCTCTGTCTCTCTCTCTCTCTCTCTGTAAACACACACACACACACACACACACACACACACAACACCACACACATACACACACGCACCCCCCCCCCCCCACACACACACACACAAACACACAATCACACACACAATCACACACACCTATTATCCAATTTCCTTTGATAAATAGATAATCAACAAACTCTCAAAGCAAGAAGAACTAAAAGATAAGGACGGGGGGGTGGGGGATGATACAGACAGATTTAAAAATAAAAGAAAAAAATAAGAGAGAGAGAGAGAGAGAGAGAGAGAGAGAGAGAGAGAGAGAGAGAGAGAGAGAGAAAGAGAGAGACAGACACAGAGTGAGAGAGAGAGAGAAAGAGAGGGAGAGAGAGAGAGAGAGAGAGAGAGAGAGAGAGAGAGAGAGAGAGAGAGAGAGAGAGAGAGAGAGAGAGAGAGAGAGGAGAGAGAGAGAGGAGAGAGAGAACCCGCTATATAAGAGTGTTCCCGCACACAGTGAAATGGCATTGGGGAGAGAGACAGAGCTGTGTGAGGAATCCTTCAGTCTTGATTGAACCCTTGTCCTCTCTTACATAGGGGAGTGCTAGAAAGGTAGGAAGGAAGGAAGGAAGAAAGGAAGGAAGGAAGAAAGATAGGAAGGAAGGAAGGAAGTAAGGAAGGAAGTAAGGAAGGAAGGAAGGAGGGAAGGGAGGGAGGAAGAGAGGAAGAAAGGAAGGAAGGAAGGAAGTTAGAAAGGAAGGAAGGAAGTTAGAAAGGAAGGAAGGAAGTTAGAGAAAAGGAAGGAAAGGAAGTAAGAAAGGAAGGAAGAAAGGAAGAAAGAAGGAGAAGGAAGGAAAAAAGAGGAGGAAGGAAGGAAGGAAGGAAGGAAGGAAGAAGGAAGAGAGGAAGGAAGGAAAGGAAGGGAGGAAGAAGAAGGAAGGAAGGAGAAGGAAGGAAGAGAGGAAGAAGGAAGGAAGGAAGGAAGGAAGAAGAGAGAAGAAGGAGGAAGGAGAGAGGAGAGAGGAGGAGAGGAGAGAGAAGAGAGGAGAGAGAGAGAGAGGAGAAGAGAGGAGAGAAAGAGAGAGAGAAGAAGAGAGAGGAGAGAGGGAGAGAGGAGAGGAGAGAAGAGAGAGAGAGAGAGAGAGAGAGAGAGGAGAGTGAGAAAGAGAGTGAGAGAGAGAGGAGAGAGGAGAGTGCTGAAAGAACAGCAAAAAAAGAGAAGAAATCTGTTCTTTTCGTTTCTAGCTTAGTGGTTTGATAATTGCAGGTGTTTGCATTACTGTTGTCACATCGCTTCGAGAATGATGGGGAGGCTGCTTTGTCTAGTCTTCATTTGCCTGGGTAAGTAGATGTGTGGATAAAGATCCGTTTAAAGCACCTGAGTGAGTAGAGTGTACAGTTTTGTAAGTATTTTTGTGAAAAATATCTATTTAAAGCAACAGAGTAAGTATGTTTATTACTGTAGGTATTTTTTGTGAATATTAAGATCTGTTTAAAGCAAGTGAGTGATTATGTACAGTATTATAGGCATTATTACTAAACAAAAAGCTATTTAAAGCAACCGTGTGAGTAAGTAGAGTATTGTAGGCATTTGTTGGTGAATAAAGAGCTATTTAAAGCAACTGAGTAAGTATGTACAGTATTGTAAGTATTTTAGTGAATAAAATATCCATTTAAAGCAAATGAGTGAGTCTGTACAGTATTATAGGCGTTATTACTAAATATACAGCTATTTAAAGCAACTGAATGAGTATGTACAGTATTGTAGGTATTTTAGTGAATGAAATATCCATTTAAAGCAAGTGAGTGAGCATGTACAATATTATAGGTATTATCACTAAACAAAATGCTATTTAAAGCAACCGTGTGAGCATGTACAGTATTATAGGAATTTTTGTGAATAAAGAGCTATTTAAAGCAACTGAGTCAGCATGTACAGTATTGTAAGTATTTTAGTGAATGAAATATCCATTTAAAGCAAGAGAGTCAGTATGTACAGCATTATAGGTGTTATCACTAAACAAAATGCTATTTAAAGCAATCGTGTGAGTATTACAGTATTATAAGCATTATTACTAAACAAAAAGGTATTTAAAGCAACAGTGTGAGTATGTACAGTATTGTAGGCATTTGTTGGTGAATAAAGAGCCATTTAAAGCAACCGAATGAGTATGTACAGTATTATAATTATTTTAGTGAACGAAATATCTATTTTAAAGAAAGTGAGTGAGTCTGTACAGTATTATAGGCATTATTACTGAACACAGAGCTATTTAAAGCAACTGAATGAGTATGTACAGTATTGTAGGTGTTTTAGTGAATGAAATATCCATTTAAAGCAAGTGAGTGAGCATGTACAGTATTATAGGTATTTTACTAAAGAAAAGGCTATTTAAAGCAACAGTGAGACTATGTACAGTATTGTAGGTATAATTGTAAATAGAGAGCTATTTAAAGCAACTGAGTGAGTTTGTGCAGTATTGTAGGTATTTTAGTGAATGAATATCCATTTCAAGCAAGTGAGTGAGTCTGTACAGTATTGTCGATATATATCTTAAGAAGAAAAAAAAAAGCTGTATGAAACGACTGAGTGAGTCTGCACAGTATTGTAGACATATTTCTGAATAATGAGCTGTTTAAAACAACTAAGTGAGTCTGTACAGTATCGTAGACATATTTCTGAATAATGAGCTGTATAAAACAACTGAATGAGTCTGTTCTTACAGTGGCAGCCAGCAGTGAGGCCACCTCGGAAATGACGTCATCCCCCACAATCCTCAAGCCACAGGAAGGGGCGACAACCCCTGCTGTACCCCTGCAACTTCCTGTCAATGGCTCGTTTTTGGAAGAGAAAGGTAACCTCTTTCTATCGCCGCTTTATTCGGTTGGTTGGTTGTGTTTTTTGTACAACGCTTAATGATTTATCCGTTTGCTGATCTATTGATCTATCTATCTGTCTATCTAGCTATCTATCTGTCTATCTATCTATGTTTCTATCTATCTATCTATCTCTCTTTCTTTCTTTCTTTCTATCTATCTATCTGTCAATCTGTCTTTCTGTCTGTCTGTCTGTCTGTCTGTCTGTCTGTCTGTCTATCTGTCTGTCTGTCTGTCTATCTATCTATCTATCTGTCTGTCTGTCTGTCTGTCTGTCTGTCAATCTGTCTTTCTGTTTGTCTATCTATCTATCTATCTATCTATCTATCTATCTATCTATCTATCTATCTATCTATCTATCTATTTAACTATCTATCTGTCTACCTACATATCTACCTACCTACCTACACACACAAATTTCTCATCATCCAGTGTGTACTTACAGTCTCACAGTGATTCATTCCCAGGTGGGAGGAGTGAGGCAGACACTGTGCATTTTCTGAATGACAACCCCCAGGGTGTTAAGCTGGGAAATGTGCAACAAAAAAACACATAACACAAGACTGAGTACAAACCTAGCCAGAATATGCTGAGAACATAGTAAAATCCCACCCAACTGTCGCAGAAGAGCATAGTATCAGCTATACTCTTTGATATGAATGACATATAGTCACCAAAAGAGCATATTATCAGCTATACCCTTTGGTTTAAATGACATATAGTCACCAGAAGAGCATATTATCAGGCATACGCCTTGATGTGGAGATGGAATAGCTCAGTGGTCAGAGCACTCGACTTTCCCTCAGCCAATGTTAACCACCATTGAGCGTGGTTACCAAGTGGATGGGTGACCGTTTGCGCGCCTTGGCTTCAGTACAGTCCCCCAGTCCACCCAGCTGTAAATGGGTACCTGTCCTCTTTAGGGTCAAGGAAGGTAAAGCAGCGAAGGAGAGGAGATAGGCGCCACCCTTAATATGCTGGCCCCTGGAGAAGCTGAGATCTCTGACGCCTCGCTCCCCTACGACCACATAGGTGATGGGACACCTTTACCTTCTCTCTTTTTTTTTTTTTTTACCTTACTCCTTGGTATGAATGAGACTGTCACACCCAGCATACACTCAGCAACCTGGAGAGGGTTCCCAGAAGATTTCAGTGCATGCAGTACAGTACAGTACAGTGCAGTGCAGTGCAGTGCAGTGCAGTGCAGTACAGTACAGTACAGTGCAGTGCAGTGCAGTACAGTGCAGTGCAGTGCAGTGCAGTGCAGTACAGTGCAGTACAGTACAGTGCAGTGCAGTGCAGTACAGTACAGTACAGTGCAGTACAGTGTAGTACAGTGCAGTGCAGTGCAGTGCAGTGCAGTACAGTACAGTACAGTACAGTACAGTACAGTGCAGTGCAGTGCAGTGCAGTACAGTGCAGTACAGTACAGTGCAGTGCAGTGCAGTACAGTACAGTACAGTACAGTGCAGTACAGTGTAGTACAGTGCAGTGCAGTGCAGTGCAGTGCAGTACAGGACAGTACAGGACAATGCAGTACACTATAGTACAGTTCAATGCAGTACAGTACAGTGTAGTGCAGTACAGTGCAGTGCAGTACAGAGCCCTGGGCACAGTTGCAGACAGGAAAAAGAAAAAAATGGGTGGCGCTGCACTTGTGGCGACGTGCTCTCCCCCGGGAGAGCAGCCCGAATTTGATGCAGAGAAACTTGCTGTGACATCAAGTGTACGAATGAATAAATAAATAGTGTAGTGTAGTGTAGTGTAGTGTAGTGTAGTGTAGTGTAGTGTAGTGTAGTGTAGTGTAGTGTAGTGTAGTGTAGTGTAGTGTAGTGTAGTGTAGTGTAGTATAACGTTGCGTAGCGTAGTGTAGTGTAGTGTAGTATAGTGTATCCTAGCGTAGTGTAGTGTAGTGTACTGTAGTGTACTGTAGTGTAATGTACTGTACTGTACTTTGCTGTGCTGTGCTGTGCTAACTGTAATGCGTTATATTGTGTTGTGTTGTATTGTATTGTATTGTATTGTATTGTATTGTATTGTATTGTATTGTATTGTATTGTATTGTATTGTATTGTATTGTATTGTATTGTATTGTATTGTATTGTCAGTCACTGCAGGCTTCTCTGCGTATTATTCGGACTACGCTTCATGGCGGAATGCACGTCACCACAAGTACAGCGCCACCTTTTTTTTCAACCCCTGTCTGCATCATTTTGTCGAGGGCATCTTTTTACAGAATTTTGCCCGGGATAACTTTCTTCCTGCCGTGGGTTCTTTCACGTGCGCTTTTAATAAATGTGTATTTCAAAGGAAAAACCTCAGTTTGTCGTCTCATCCGATAAACTAGCACTCAGACCATCACTTAAGGTTTTTAGGAATGGGGTGAAATTTGGGGCACGAATGGGAATCGACACCCCACTACTCGCTTTTTAGTTAGTTAGTTAGTTAGTTAGTTAGTTAGTTAGTTAGTTAGTTAGTTAGTTAGTTAGTTAGTTAGTTAGTTAGTTAGTTAGTTAGTTATTTAGTTGCTTACTTACTTACTTACTTACTTACTTACTTACTTACTTACTTACTTACTTACTTACTTACTTACTTACTTACTTACTTACTTATCTATTTAGTTAGTTAGTTAGTTAGTTAGTTAGTTAGTTAGTTAGTTAGTTAGTTAGTTAGTTAGTTAGTTAGTTAGTTAGTTATTTAGTTGCTTACTTACTTACTTACTTACTTACTTACTTACTTACTTACTTACTTACTTACTTACTTACTTACTTACTTACTTACTTATCTATTTAGTTAGTTAGTTAGTTAGTTAGTTAGTTAGTTAGTTAGTTAGTTAGTTAGTTAGTTAGTTAGTTAGTTAGTTAGTTAGTTAGTTAGTTAGTTAGTTAGTTATTTAGTTGCTTACTTACTTACTTACTTACTTACTTACTTACTTACTTACTTACTTACTTACTTACTTACTTACTTATCTATTTAGTTAGTTAGTTAGTTAGTTAGTTAGTTAGTTAGTTAGTTAGTTAGTTAGTTAGTTAGTTAGTTAGTTAGTTAGTTAGTTAGTTATTATTCTTTTATTTACTTATTTATTTCATCTTTTATCTCGAGGACAATGGAATAAGCACACATGTGCTTTTATTTACATCCAGTCCCCGTGTGTATACAGTTTTGTAAATAATGTCATTCGTTCCCAAAGGCACACAACCTCTGTTTATAGTCTCATCCGAAGGACTCTTGGGGGAGAGTGGAGTCGGCACTGATGCTAACTCCAGAGGAAAATCCTCTAGAACGAGATATTTAGCCTGGTCAGCAGATCACGAGCGCATCACTCTTGACCACCAGGCTATCCTGTCCCCCTTCCACGGTAGGCGCGGTACTTCTAGACCTTCCCCTGTCCAGTAGTCCCGTGGACCGTGGGAACACAACTGAAGATTTTGCAACCAGCTTCCTCCACTCCCCACGGTCCTCTGCCCTTCCTAGCAGGTCGTTCCACCCAACACATATTGTCCACTCTCTGATGCTGTCTTCCCATCGTTTTCTCTGTCTGCCTCCTCGTTTCCCTCCCCTTACTGTTCCCTGTAAAACTGTCTTGGCCAGTCCAGATGATCGTGTGACGTGCCCGTACCACTTTAGCTTGCATTTTTTTCACTGTAGTTAGGCGCTCTTCATGTGGACCGATGGAATTCTTTATTCTAGTTTTCACTTCTTCATTAGTGATGTGATCTCTGTATGAAATGTCAAGGAGTTTCCGAAAGCATCTCATCTCCAATGCCTATATCCTTCTTTCAATGTCTGCGATAGTATCAGATAAAGGATCGAAACCTGAAATTCTCTCCAGGATAGCCCAGACCACAGCTGCACTGACCAAACTGAAAGTCCTCTGGATGGAATGATAAGAACATCGCCATCAGCTACAAGATCAGACTGATGCGTTCCCTGATCATGTCCATATTTTTTTGTACTCGTGTGAAACAAGGACCATAACTTCTTGTATACAAAGTGACACTGGTTTTTTTTTCTTTTTCCCCCCAGAGAATCGGGACACGGACGACAAACGAGATAAACGCAGCGTGACGTCATACTACCAGCCTAGCCAGGCTTACACACTGGAAGATGACGTCCCCGTCTATCGCCGGTGCTGTATGACGACATCCCCAAGACCTTGCTGCGGGGCCTTGGTCTCCTACACCGATTTTGTCAGGTAGGCAGAAGTAGTGGTGGTGGTAGTGGTGGTATTGGTGGTGGTATTGGTGATGTTAATTATGATCATGATGATGGTGGTGGTGGTGGTGGTGGTGGTTGTGGTTGTGTTGGTGGTGGTGGTGGTGGTGGTGGATGTGGTGGTGGTGGCGGTGGTGGTGGTATTGGTGGTGGTGGTGGTGGTGGTGATAGTGGTGGTGTGGTAGTGGTGGTGGTGGTGGTAGTGGTGGTGGTGGTGGTGGTGGTGGTGGTGGTGGTGGTGGTGGTGGTGGTGGTGGTGGTGGTGGTGGTGGTGGTGGTGGTGGTGGTATGGTGGTGGTGGTATTGGTGGTATTGGTGGTGATGGTGGTGGTGGTGGTTGTGGTGGTGGTGATGATGGCGGGTGGTGGTTGTGGTGATGGTGGTGGTGGTGGTGGTGGTGGTGAGGAGGAGGAGGAGGAGGACGAGGAGGATGATGATGATGATGATGATGATGATGATGATGATGATGATGATGATGATGATGATGATGATGATGATGACACGACACGACACTACACCACACTACACCACCACACCACACCACACCACACCACACCTCCCCCAACCACCCCCCACCCCCACCCCCAACAACCGCACACCCAACACTAACAAAAACTTACATTACTTTTTCATTCCAACAACAACTACGCCACCACCACCAACCACCAACCACTACTACTACAGTTGCTGCAACCCCCCTGCCCCAGTCTACTACCGCGTGCAGCAGCCGCAACATCTCCCCCTCATCCTCCGCAGCAGTGCAGATCGTTCCTGTTGTCTGATGGCCCACCCCCCCACCTGCTGTCTCACCTCCTCCCCCTCCATCCGCTCCCTCTGCTGCGTAGCCAACGACGCCGCGCGTCAACGCCTGCGTCAACCCGCTCCGAGCCAAACTTGCTGCTCCTCTATTGCAAGAGCCGCTTGCTGCGCTGCTGCCGCTACCAGAGCTGTCTTAGCCTCGTGTTGCAAGAGTCCTCCTCCTCCGCCTGTTGCGGCGGTGGTGGTGCAACGGCAGACGTGTTGCGGCGCCGGTCATGTTGCAGCTGATGTTCGTACGGCGTGTTGTTCCCTGGCGGTGTTGCATAGCGTTCAGCCTCGCTGTTGTTCAGCCGTGATGGAAGTCATCCCTCCTCCGGCTGCTTTGGTTGTGCGGTCTAACGGAGAGGAGGGGGAGTCTTGTTGTCTGGTCAGGGTGAAGGACGCTTGCTGCGCTGCCGCGGCCGCCGCTTTGAGGTCAGCCAGACCCAGGTGTTGCCCGCCCCTGCCGGCGCAGATGGCTCACCAAGCCAGACTGGAGTGTTGCTCTACCCCTCCTTCCAGCAGAGCCGAGTGCTGCTCTCACAGCCTGGCTCTCACCTCAGACAGCGTGCCTTGCTGCTCCCCGACCAAAGCTCCGGTCGTCCTCGCCGAGTGCTGCTCTTCTCCCATGGTTCAGCGCGAGTCGTGCTGCGTGTCAGCTTTGCGGCTGTCTCCTTCAGCGCGGTGCTGCGTCAGTGCTGCAGAGGCAGCGGCAGCAGCGGCAGAGAGAGCGGCAGCGGAAGCGGCGGCTCGGGCGGTTCAGGCGTTGTCGGATTGCTGTTCCTCAAGGTACAGGCCGTCTTGTTGCTCCAGCTCCGTCACGGTAGAGGCGCGTGCAGCATGCTGTGACGCGGCGTTGTACCCGCGTCACCAAAGCTGCTGCGTCATGGTGTCGCGTCTAGAGTTGAACCAGTGTTGTCAGGTGGCGGTAGCGGTTTCTCCTTGCTGCTCTCTCCCCCCCACCCCCGCTCCCACAACTACCACCACTACTACCACTTTCCGCCCCCCTCCTCTACCCACCCCGGCTGCCCCAGAACCAGTCCGGCAAAGTTGCTGCGGTTCTTCCTCCCCGGCCTACAGACAGCAGTGCTGTTCCTCCGCTACACCAGCTCTGGTAGTGCAGCTCCCATGCTGCGCGGCATCCCGACCTTTCCAGTCCGCCAGAATCCTCGCCTCCAGCTGCTGCGCGCCTAACGCAGGGCCTGACTGCTGCACGCTGGCCAGAATCATGGACGCGGAGAGCGCCGCGCGACGCTGCTGCCCTGCTCCCCCAGCTCCGGCCATGGTCGTGTACAGGTCAAGGTCGCCCGCGGAGGGGTCAAGGTGCTGCAGCATGGCGGTGATGAGCAGCCGCGCTCACTGCTGCGCGGCACTGGCCATGGTGGCTGTGCGGCCATCTTGCTGCGTGAGTCTGTTTCCTGAGCATCAAGCGCCGGTAGTCTTGGCAGACCTCCTCTCCATCCAGGACGCCAGCTGCTGTTCCGCTTCGGGGCGTCCACGCTGCTGCGCTTCCCGCTTCCGTCGCTCTGCTGCATCTGCTGCATCTGCGGCTTCTCGTGCTGCGTCGTGCTGTGCTGATGTCCCCAGTCCTCCTGCCTCCTCTGCCTCCTCCTCCTCCCTCCAGTCAGGGTCTGGCCGCCGCCCCGCTAAGGGCTGCTGTCACCAGCCCGCCTCAGTGCGCGTGCACTGCTGCGCCAACACGGCCTACAGGGCTCCTTGCTGCTGGTTCATGAAGCCGCGCCGCCAGACCCGGAACTAGACCGATCCTGCTACGGCCATGTCAGAGTGCTTTAGACCCCTGTCCATGCTAGACCCCTGTCAGAATGCTTGAGAAGAATCCCTGTCAGAGTACTTTAAAAGAACCCTGTCAGAGTGCTGTAGACCCCTGTCAGACCTCGCTACGTTCCTGTTAGAATGCTTTAAAAGAACCCCTTGTCAGACCCTGCTACGCCCCTGTCAGAATGCTTCAGAACCCTGTCCATGTCAGACCCCTGTCAGAATGCTTTTAACCCCTGTCAGACCCCTGTCAGAATGCTTTAACCCCTGTCCATGTCAGACCCCTGTCAGAATGCTTTAACCCCTGTCCATGTCAGACCCTTGTCAGAATGCTTTAACCCCTGTCCATGTCAGACCCTTGTCAGAATGCTTTAACCCCCTGTCCATGCTAGACCCCTGTTATGTCAGACCATGCTAGACCCTGTCAGACCATGCTAGACCCTCTCAGACCATGCTAGACCCTGTTATGTCAGTCCATTCTAGACCCCATGACGTCAGATGAAGGGTTATCTAGAATTAGTGTGACGTGGGGTCATCAGGGATAATGTCTGGATGACGAAGCCACCTCAAAGTTTCTTACCAGCGTCCAGCTACTGAAACCCCTTGCTTCTACAGGTTCGTCATTTTTTTTACTTCAGAAATAGCCATTCTTTTTTCTGAGGACAGGGGCAATGTGGCTCCATGCCATGCATACCACACAGCTGTCAGTTTCTCCCCAGTTTCAACTGCTCTCAGTAAGCTGTTATCCATACCACCTCATCCCAGCCCAGCTGGTGCTAGTTATAGCAGGAACTGACCCCTCTTGGACCAGGTAAAAGGAAGAGGTGTGCTAAATTTAGCACTCCTGACTAGGTGATGTTGGATTTGTGGGCTGTGGCCAGTGACGTCACATCATTTCAGCTTCTCTGGAAAGATTGTTGATAGGCTTTTAGGTTAAACCTCAAGGAATAAGCCTTGATTTTGGAATCGATGAAACCTCACAAACTAGAGGAACAGTTGAAGACAGATCTGAAGTATGCAGCAGCACAAAATTATCTTATGTTTCGAAGTTATCCTAGAATGTTTGAACCACTATGAAAGGTGGCTGTTTTGTGTCATTGAGATTATGATTGATATCAATATGCCTGTCAGTATTGTAATTGCCATTCATGGGATGATTTAAGTGTTTTTGGCTTGACTTGATTTGACACAACACAATGACGATGAAAAAGTTAAAAGAAAGAGTTAGTGAGAGGGAAAGTATAAAAGCAAAACAATTTTTGTCTGTGTCGACCAAAAAACAGTGAGTTGTCATTATTTGTGCATTTAAAGGGATTCATTGCTGAAGAAAGATTAAAAGTTGTTGTGATCAAATATTATAGACAACCATCAGATCCCCCTCCCTTCCCCCACTTTCAGCTCCTCTCAACTACTGTTCTTTCCATTCCATCCCAGCTGGTGCTAGTTACAGCAGAAACTGACCACACTGGGACTTGGTCAGAGGACAGGGCTAATTTCAGCACTGGGCCCTGGACCCATGACGGAGTTATGCTGAATCAATGTGCTGTTTACACGTCCCAGCGAAAAGATTTAAAAGATCAAGGCGTCCCTTAATATAAGCGGTCGTAGGGAAGCAAGATGTCAGAGACTTCAGCTTCTCTTGGAACCAGCTTATTGATAGCGGCGCCCATCTCCTCTCCCTCGCTGCTTTACCTTCCCTGACCCTAAAGGGGACAGGTACCCATTGACAGCTGGGTGAACTGGGGGGGGGGGGTACTGTACTGAAGCTAAGGTGCACGAACGGTCACTCATCCACCAGGCAACCACGCTCAACGCTGCTTAAACTTCAGTTGGGAAGAGCGAGTGCTCTGACTGCTGAGCTATCCTGTCCTCAGAAAAAAAAACTACAAAGATTTATTCAATCCTAAATGAACCGATTTGGGGGAAAAGTGGTCGTTTTACCTTGTGCAGGGTTAAGATGGGGGTCTTGTGTTATGGTCTATTGTAGCGCCATGTTTTCCAGAATTAAAGGGAACATAGGTTTTGTTTGTGCTGTTCACGTCTTAAGGCTTCCAGGGAATGAGGGTTTCGAAATAAATGCAGACGGGAAAAAATGTGATTTGTCTGATTTGGTTTGGTGTGTGGATCAAGTAATATTCTGTCTGTCAGTTTTTTTGTCTGTTAGAAACAGACTTCTGTCTCTCTGTCTGTCTCTCTGAAGCCAAGGCGCGCAATCGGTCACCCATCCAATTGGTAACCACCTCGATGCTGCTTAACCTTAGCTTGGGGAAAGTGAATGCTCTGACTACTGAGCTATCCCGTCCCCAGGTTATCTACAGCAAACGGAAAGTCCAGGAGTCTTCCCTGCCTAACTTTATTGTTTACCATTTATAACTCCCAGGGGGGAACATATTCATTGGGTGTGCGTGTGTGCGCGTTTTTGGTAATGAAAGTAATGATGAAAAGTAATGATGACGAAAACAATGACGAAAAGGAATTACCACAATTCACAATAGTTTATTCCCATTAACTCTTTTGAGCTATAGTACAGATGACTGTACTGTACAGATGGGGGGACGTAAGAGTAGGCCATCGTGTGCCGGTGGGAACAGATGACAATATTTACAAAAACTGCATACACACGGGGACCGGATGAAAAAAGCACATGATTGCTTATTCTGTTATCCTCGATATAAAAGAATAAATAAATAAATAAAATAAATAAACATTGCGCTCGCAATTTGAAGACCCGGGTTCGAGTCCGGTCGAGGAAATTTTCTTCCTGGAGTTAACATCAGTGCTGACTCCACTCTCCCCAAAAGTCCTTCGGATGAGACTTTAAACCGAGGCCCCGTGTGCGAACGCACGCAGAACATCTTGCGCACACGTTAAATCCTGTTCCGCTTTCGTAAGAGTAGGCCATCGTGTGCCGGTGGGAACAGATGACAATATTTACAAAACTACATACACACAGGGGACCGGATGAAAAAAAGCACATGATTGCTTATTCTGTTATCCTCGATATAAAAGAAATAAATAAATAAATAAATAAATAAATGACTTGGCAACCAAAGGGGACAGTATCCGGTGCACGAAAACTTGTCCTCGTCGGAGTTGTTTCCCTTCGACAGGAAGGAGGAAGGTAGGGAGGGGGGGGACAGGGAGAGGAGTGATAGAGGGTGGGAGAGAAAGAGAGGGAGAGGACGAAATAAGGGAGGGAGGGGGGGGGAGGAAGAGGAAGAGATAGAAGGAGAGACTCTGAGAGATTGACAGAGAAAGAGAGCAGAATATACGCCTGCACGCACACACGCACGCACGCACAACGCACGTGCGCGCGCGCGCACACACACACACCACACACACACATATATATATATATATATATATATATATATATATAATATATATATATATATATATACACATATATATATATAATATATATACATATGTGTGTGTGTGTGTGTATGTATATATATATATATATATATATATATATATATATATATATATATATCACATACACAGAGAGACAGAAAGAAACAGACAGACAGAGACAGAGACAGAGAGAGAAACAGACAGACAGACAGAGACAGAGAAACAGATAGACAGACAGAGACAGAGAGACACAGAGAGATACAGAGAGACACACAGAGAGATTTTGTGGAGACACAATCAGAAAAGAAAAGCCCAATCTC
>CM060350.1:18185617-18193117 GCA_030674155.1 Stramonita haemastoma | reverse complement strand
ACACACATATACACACCGCGCGCGCGCGCGCACAAACGCACGTACGCACACACACACACGCACGCACGCATGCGCGCGCACACGCACACGCCACACGCACACGCTCTCTCTCTCTCTCTCTCTCTCTCTCTCTCTCTCTCTCTCTCTCTCTCTCTCTCTCTCTCTCTCTCTCTCTCTCTCTCCCCTCTCTCTCTCTCCTCTCTCTCTCGTAATATGACCTTGAGTGAACAGACGTAAAATCGAAGCAACAACATCAACATCAACAAGAACCACACACACACACACACACACACACACACACACACACACACACACACACACACACACACACACACACACACACACACACACACACACACACACACACACACACACGCACGCACGCACGCACACGTGAAGCACAAAGTCTCAGAAAAGCACACAATCTGAATCTAGTCACAAAATCGAAAATCTTAAGTAAAGATGTTATGGGAGAATATAAAGGTTTTTAAGAAAAAGGCATAACATAACATATCATTGCATAACATAGCACAACATGACATAGGTAAAAGTTAAAGGAAAATGTGTCCCATAACCTATGTGGTCGTAGAGGAGCGAAGCATCAGAGACCTCAACTTCTCTAGGCGCCAGCATATTGAGGGTAGCACCCATCTTCTCTCCCTCGCTGCTTTACCTTCCCTGACCCTAAAGAGGGCAGGTACCCATTAACAACATAACACAACATGGCACTAAACAAGATAACATACCACAACAACATACAATTTTGTTTATTGCAGCAAACTGTTTCTTTGGGGGGAGGGGGGGGGGAGGGGATCTGTTCATATGACACATAAACATCAGAATGTATTGCAAAGAGCAGAGTTTAGATTTATAAGCAGCCTTTAAAGAAAAGGACCGTTTTGGAATGGATATGAATAAAAGTTCCAAAATTTGGGCAGAAATGGTTTGGTGGAAGCAGAGAAAAAGGCAGATGATATGCAGATAAAGAAAAAGGAGGAACTAAACGAACATTTCCCCAAAAAAGAAAAGCACCCATATTGTCATAATATAGAATAATATTGTAGTATAGTCACTAGAACAACAATAATAATAACAATGACAAAAACATAAGACAACATAAGCAACAGTTACGAGTAGAGATAAACAGACTGACTGGTTGACTGACTGAATGAATGACTGAATTGAATAATGGTTAAGTAATTCAGTAAGTTATTGATTAATTAATCAATTAATCAACTGATCCCTCAATCCATCACTCAATCAGTCAACTGGGAGGCGGGATAGCCAGGTGGTTAGAGAGATGCGTGTAGCGCTCGTGATCTGCTGACCCGCGTTCGAATCTCGGTTAAGCGAATTCATGCTCTGGAGTTGACACCAGTGCCGAATCTACTCCCCCTTAAAGTCAGGATGAGACAATAAACCGAGGTCCCGTTTTCGAACGCACGCAGAACATCTTGCGCACAAGTTAAAACCGTTTCGCATTTTGGAAGAACAGGCCATTGTGTGCCCGTGGGAACAGATGACAAAATTGACAAAACTGCACACACACACGGGGACTGGATGTAAAAAAGCACATGAGTGCTTATTCCATTATCTTCGAAATAAAAGAACAGATAAATAAATAAATAAATAAATAAATAAATATTAACCAGTCTTAAAACTAACATAACAAGAGCAGTCTAAGACTTCAATCAATGGACGAATGGATCAATCTATCAATCAATCAATCAATCAGTCAAAAAATCAACCAGCCAGCACACAAACAAGCTGACTACTGAGTCATTAGTGAGCAAACAAATAAACAAATGGACATCATTATTATATCAGTACCCCCTGAAGTCGGAGCATGGCTGCCTATATGTCGAGGTACTTAAAAACTGTCATACACGCAAACTTCTCATTCAGTGTTGCAATTTCAGTCTCACAGTGATTCCCAGGTGGGATAGATGAGTGAGTCAGAGTACTGCACATTGTGGGTGACAGACCCCAGAGTGTTAAGCTAGGGAACGCACAACAACAACAACGACAACATATCAGTCATGATCGAACATGTGAACGAATGAAAAATGAACAAAACAAACAAAAGGAGAAACGAATACCCGCAAACAAACAAAACAAAGCAATAATCAAAACGGTATCCTTCTAAACGAACAAACAAACGACTGAACAAATGAACACAAACAAACGAATCAATAATTCCTTAAAAATCCACACTCTCTATGTACGAACAAAAGAACATGCAAACAACCCAAACACACAAAAAAGAGCAAACACATCAATAATCAAAATAACCCACATTCTAAATGAACAAACCGACAATCAAAACGCACCACCAAAAAGCAACAAATCAGCAGTCACAATATACCTCGCCCCCCCCCCCCCTCCCCCAACCCCCCACACACACACGCACACACATTCTCCTATAGAACACACACACACACACACACACACACACACACACACACACACACACACACACACACACACACACACACATCATTATCATAATTATCATCATCATCATCATCATTAAAACCCGTTCCGCTTTTCAGAAGAGTTAGGCCATTGTGTGCCAGTGGGAATGGATGACAAAATTGCCAAAACTGCATACACACGGGGACTGAATGTCAAAAAAAAAAGCACGCGAATTCTTTCCTCGAAATAAAAGAATAAGAACAGCACAGAATCCTCATCAACACGTAGAAAACCGCCTGGAACTCAAATTCATCTTGGTCACGCCGATCTGCCGCAAAGGGGAAGAACTCAGGATATCCAGGGGGCAGTCGTCAAAGCGAGACAACTCCCTGAGGTCTTCCATCTCGTCCTGTGCTTCTGCTAACAGTTCCTGATGCTCCTCACAGCTGACGGCTAAGCGAAGACTGGACAACTCTTGCCGGATCCCCAGCAACTGTCTGGCTAGGGATCGATCCTGTTGTCGTAATCCCACCTGTTAGACAAGTTAAGTCAAGTCAAGATTCAAGATTTGATTCGCCCTTGACCCAAGTCAAGTCAACTCAAGATTCAAGATTCAAGATTTAATTCGCCTTTGACCCAAGTCAAGTCAAGATTCAAGATCTAAGATTTTATTCGCCTTTGATTCCTCTTGGAGCATAGAGGATTTCAGAAAACAAAATCATCTGTGACATGTTTAATTTGCATTAATATAATACGTTTCATACACAGAATTTCACAGAATTTTTTTTTATTGTCAAAAACACTTCAATCATCCCACGTTAATACTGATGTTTTTCGAAAGAGTAGGGCTATTTTGTGTGCTGTGGGAAAAGATGATAAAATTGACAAAAATCACATACACATAGGGATTAGATGGGTTTTAAAAATAAAAATTAAAAAAGCACGCGAGTGCTTATTCCGTTATACTCGATTTAAAAGAATAAATAAGTGAAATAAATAAATAAGTAAATAAGATCATTATACAATACTGACTGGCATTATTGATACGAATCATCATCTCAAAAAGACACAAGATAGCTGCACTTCATATAGGTTTAGACATTCCAAGAAAACTTCAAATAAAGATATCACAAACTCATGTACACACCCAAGCACCCACGTAAGCAAGCACGCGCGCGCACACACACACACACACACACACCACACACACACACACACACACACACACACCGTCACACACACGCGCACACACGCACACACCAATATAGGAATACAATGTTATTAAGACCATTGACTAGAAAAGACATATTAGCTTATTTACGCGTGCACACACACACGCACTTACACACGAACGCACGTGCATAAAGACGGACCTAGACACATATGCACATAATTATAGGCACTGTTACAAGCAGATTCAGATTTCCTAGCCTAAAGATTGCTATATATGGTCATCATCTAAATAGCCTATTTTTGGACGATTGTGTTTTGCTTATAACGTTCTTTACCTCATGACGCACGTATTGATGACGTAATATCAGTTCCGTAGAGAAAAAATGATGTCATTGCCTGTAGCTGGTGTATGTCTTCTGGGCAGGAAGTGTATGGCATGTTTCTGAACTTTCCATAATGTTCTGGTGAGTTCCCGAAGATTCTGGAATCTTCCAAGTCTTTACCAGGGCCAGTACAAGTGACCTGGTAAAGGTAAAGGTGTTCCATAACCTGTGTGGTCATTGGGGAGCGAGGCATCAGAGACCTAAGCTTCTCCAGGGGCCAGCATATTGAGGAGGGCGGCGCCTGTCTCCTCTCCCTCGCTGCTTTACCTTCCCTGACTCCAATGTGGGCTGGTACCTATTCACAGCTGAGTGACCTGGGGGACTGTATTGAAACCAAGGTGCGCAAACGGTCACCCATCCAGTTGGTAACCACGCTCAATGCTGCTTAACCTTGGCTTGGGGAAAGCGAGTGCTCTGACCACTGAGCTATCCCGTCCCATGTGGTCTGGTACTCTACATAAAGATTTTATCCCAGAAGAAGTGATACAGTCCATAAATCCGAAATCTCCACTGAGACATGAATACAATCACAACAACAGCAGAGCAAACGCTCAGACAGCAACTATTGTTGTCTGTCATATCAGCGAAAAAATGTGTTGCGATGCCATTAAGTGCTTGACAAGTCAAGCCCAGCACATCTAACTTTAGACTGGGAGATAATTGTTATCTTTTAAGTCTTTCTGGAAAAAAAAAAGGTAAAATAGACCAAGAAGGCAGATATTAGACAAGAAGGAGGTCACAGGATGAAAAGGAGCAAGGCAGAAACAAAGAGAGGGATAGAAAAGAGGAAATTCCTTGCTCAGTATTTCCCAAAGATAGATATGCTATCCTTACCAACAGGCTCCCTCCGATATCCTACAATAGATTTTTGTCATTTTACCCTAGTTCTCTCTTGCAGTTGCGACCAGTTTTCATTAGTCCTTGTGTATATTTGGCAGTCCTTGCCCTGTGTTCCTGTTTTATGTATAAAAACTTGAACATACGGATTTCAACAGAGAACTGGCCAGAGCAATTCTTCGTTGATCTTGACAGTAGGTCCCAAATCGAAAGAGTGGCTTCTGATTCTTGCCAGTTGACGCATGAACATCGTGCTAGCTGCCATCTTAGAAAACTATCAGCCACAAAAGGACTGGACACTATTTTCAGTGTAGATTCCTTCTGGTGATAATGGCAGCCAACGGCAGCTAGATCTAGAAAATGACCCGTGCAAGGAGATGAAGACAAAGAAGTGAACTGATATGACAAAGAACAGAAAAAAGAATAATCAAGTAAATATGAACAGCACACATGTTACAAAATGATTCAAAAGCACACCTTTAGGCGCTACACAGCACAGCACAACACAGAATAGTACAGGACAGTAAAACATAACACAGCACAGCACAACACAGCAGATACAACACAGCACAGAATAGCACAGTACAGCACAAGACAACACAATCCAGTACAATTCAACACACCACAACAGAATAGCACATAACAGTAAACACTACACAACACAATACAGCACAACACAACACAGCACAGCACAGTACATCACAGCAAACCTCAACACAACACAACACAACGCAGCACAACACAGCACAGAACAATACAACACAGCACAACTCACCAGCTCTTCTCGTATCCATCTCAGATCGTTGTCCATCTTCTCCTTCCTCTCTTTCGTCAGCTTGCCGTCCTTCTCCGGCACGACCTTGACCTCTGATAACCTCTGCGGCAGATTTGCATATGTAGCATGCCACGACAAGTAACTCTCCCGCCGCGTTTTCAAATTCAACTTCGTGGCAGTGTCTTTTAACCGAGAGACAGCGGAATCCCCTTCAGTCTCAGAATCTGTGCCTTCGTTACTGTCTGAAAACTCACGTCGTAGTTTTAAAGTGTTGTCGGAAATTTTCCGTTGTGGCGACTGGTGAGCCAAGAGTCTTCGCTGTGAGAGAGGGGTGAGGCTGGGGGAGGGGGGTGTTTCGTCCTGGGATGAGGTCACGGGTGAGGGTTGGTGGAAGGAAATGGTCACGGGTGGGGGTAGGTGGTAGGAAATGCCTACGCGTCTGGTCTTTCTCCCTGCTGCTGCAGTGTCCTTGTTCCAGTTGTGGGGGACGAAGCTTTCTTCTGGGGTGGCCAGACGAGGCTCCTTGTTGCCGACATTCTCACCCACTGGGCAGTCATCTTGGATTTCTTCCAGCACCAGGGACAGGGGGCGCTTTCGGCGCTGAAGGCTGGGAGAGTCGTCCTCCCTTTCATGGGTGCAGAACATGGCGGGTGCTCACAGTTTGGTGGGGGTTAGTTAGTTGTTCGTGATCTGGAAGAAAGTAAAAGCGGATCTGAATGCGAAACTTGATTAAAATTTAAAGAATATATTTGTAAATTTATATTTTAAAGAAAACAGATATTTTTCAAACCCACAAAGAAACAGTCACCCATCCAACTGGTAACCATGCTCTATGTTGCTTAACCTTGGCTGGGGGGGGGAAACGAGTGCTCTGAACGCTGAGCTACCCTGTCCTGTCAAATAATATTTGTTTTAAATTGATCATTCTCTTTTAAGATACTTGTTTCAAATTGATCAATCTCTATTCCAAATAATAGTTTTTTTCTATTGCTTTTCTGACGTCAATGTTGTTACAGACTGTCTAGCAGTAGTGTGGTCTTGTATTGTTAGAATACATCTACCCACTTGTTTGTTTTGTTTTATTGTTGATTCATTTCCTGGTGTTTTCATAACCCTAGGATAGTTACACATTTTTCATACCTGACATGATGTTGATCAGCTACAACCTCCATATCTTTTGCTCATAGATCGTTGGGAACTCCTATAAGTTTTGCAGGTTGCACTCATTTTATGTATCCCTGCTACTAACCACGTCGTTCTGAATGAATGAATGAATGAATGAATGAATGAATGAATGAATGAATGAAGTTTTTTTGTTGAAGCCAAATCATCATTTTCAAATAAATTCCTCCACATTCTCCAAACACACTATTTTAAACAGAACATCTTGCCTTACAAACAGTCAAACTTAACCTTGTAACCAAAAACGATATGGAGACAAAATGTTTATCAATACAGACAGCACCATTTACGACCTTTTTTTTCCCCCTGACCTTCCCAGCCCTACAGTTTAGACAGGTTCGAGTGTCAGCGCTTTTTTGAAGAGTTCTGTGTCGACATCTTTGAGCCACCTTTTTTTTGTTTTGTTTTGTTTTGTTTAATGTCCATCACTATTTGGTGATATAGACACATTGCACTCAAACCATCACCTCTGTCTCTGTCTCTGTCTCTGTCTGTCTCTGTCTGTCTGTCTGTCTGTCTGTCTGTCTGTCTGTCTGTCTGTCTGTCTGTCTGTCTCTCTCTCTCTCTCTCTCTCTCTCTCTCTCTCTCTCTCTCTCTCTCTCTCTCTCTCTCTCTCTCTCTCTCTCTCCTCTCTCTCTCTCTCTCTCTCTCTCTCCTCTCTCCTCATCTCTCTCTCTCTCTCTCTCTTTTCCCTCTCTTTCCCTCTCTCTTTCTCTCTCTCTCTCTTTCTCTCTC
>CM060350.1:18175617-18178117 GCA_030674155.1 Stramonita haemastoma | reverse complement strand
TTCAGTGACTGCTGTGATCTAGGGAGCGCCAAGTGGATTAAAAGAGATTACGTCTTAAGTCCTCGGATTAACTCACGTGCAATATCTGTCTGTATCTTCGGTGGATTAAAAAAAGAATCCGTCTTAAGTCTTAAGATGGGTCGGTGGTCTAGAGGTAACGCTCATGTGTAGAAAGCGAAAAGTCCGGGTCGAGGTGTGCGGTGGTTTGAACCCCTGTTTGGGCCCGAAACTTTTCCCTCATCCATTAGACCATGAGTCGTGGTCTGGGCACTAGGGTTAGCTGTACTGTACTGTACTGTACTGTACTGTACTGTACTGTACTGTACTGTACTGTACTGTACTGTACTGTACTATACTAAACTATACTATACCGTACCGTACCGTACCGTACCGTACCGTGCCGTGCCGTGCCGTACCGTACCGTACCAACACCACACCACACCATACCACACCATACCATACCATACCATAACCATACCTTACCATACCATACCATACTATACCATACCATATTAATAATAGAACTGTACTGTACTGTACTGTATTGTACTGTACTACACTATACTACACACACTATACTATACTACACTATACTACACTACACTACACTACACTACACTGCACTACACTACACTACACTACCAGTAATCAGCGAATCGATTTCAACGCTTATCTGGCTGATGATTATCTTATCAACTTATCAGTTTAAAACCGGTGTCAAGGAATCCTGACTATTATTCTTAACCTACACGCATAGTCTAGCGGAATTCTTGGGGCGGTTTTTTCCTCGCGATTATCCTGCTAGCTGCTTTATCAGGCGAAGGAAGGAATGACACGGATGGCTGCCTCACGATCAATCTTTCAGCTGATCCAATACCTAAGGGTGGTTAGCCTGCGCTTACTTTATCAGCGAATCAGTTGATGCGGGTGAGTGGTTCTGCTGATCTGATCACGATCAAGAGGTGACAGGTGTTAGTGTGCGCGCTGACAGGTGTTAGGGCTGGTTGCCCCCTACGGTTCCAGTCTACCTACCCCCTACTACCCACCACTACCCACTATTACCCACTATTACCCACTATTACCCACTCTTACCCACCCCCTACTCCTAACCTTCCCCTCTGTAAGGATTGCCAAGCTAGGGTACTTTGGACCGGGGAAAAAAATCTCTGTCAATTATTGAAGTCAGGCCAAGTGGCCAGGACTCCGTTAAATGAATCTTTTGTTATGTTTTTGACAATGTTAATGAACTTTTTGTTATGTTCATAAGCCTTTTGTTATATAATGACAATGTTAATGAACCTTGTGTTATGTTTTTTGACAATGTTAATGAACCTTTTGTTATGTTTTTTGACAATGTTAATGAACTTTTTGTTATGTTTCATAAACCTTTTGTTATGTAATGAACCGTTTGTTTTTGTTAATGAATCTTTTTCTTATGTGAATGAACCTTTTGTTTTTATGTTTTGTTTTGTGAACAAATTTTTTGTTTATGTTTTGTTATGTGAACAAAACTATTGTTTTGTTGTGAAATGTCAATGAACCTTTTGTTATGTTTTGACAATGTTAATGAATCTTTTGTTGTGTGATCAAAATGTTATTAAACCTTGTGTTATGTTAATGAACGTTTTAATATGTTTTGTAATGTTAATGTGCCTTTTGTAATGTAAAATTAAATGTTAATGAATCTTTTCTTAATTAAAATATTAATGAACATGTTGTTATATTTTGATGTGTAAATGAACCTTTCATTGTGTTGTGGAATGTAAATGAACCTTTTGTTATGTTTTGAAATGTGAACGAACCTCTTGTTA
Source organism: Stramonita haemastoma (assembly GCA_030674155.1). NCBI lineage: Eukaryota > Metazoa > Mollusca > Gastropoda > Neogastropoda > Muricidae > Stramonita > Stramonita haemastoma. The sequence goes on along the minus strand of CM060350.1, from coordinate 18,176,306 downwards.
CGCTTTTTTGATGTTATTCTGAAATTGTCCTTAGCCATAAACAACTCTTAGTAATAACGACCTACACTTTTTTTGAAATGGGAAAATCCTGTAATGTATGGCTGTCCACATGACGAAGATACCCGAAAAACAGAGAGAGAGACAGATAGACAGACAGACAGACAGACAGACAGAGGAACAGAACAGACAGACAGAGGAACAGACACTGACAGAGGAACAGACACACAGAAGCAAAAGTTAACTCCTCTCTCTCCTCCTCTCCTCTCTCTCTCTCTCTCTCTTCCATCTCTCTCTCTCTCTTCCCTCTCTCTCCTCTCCTCTCCCCCTCTCTCCTCTCTCTCTCCTCTCTCTCTCTCTCGTGTCCCTGTGTCTCTCTGTCTCTGTCTCTGTCTGTCTTTCTGTCTGTCTGTATGTCTGTCCAGTCTGTCCTGTCTGTCTGTCTGTCCTCTCTCTCTCTCTACTCCTCTCTCTCTCTCTCTCATCTCACTCTCTCTCTCTCTCTCTCTCTCCCTCTCTCTCTCTCCCTCTCTGTGTCTCTGTCTCTCTCTCTGTCTCTCTGTCTGTCTGTCCGCTCGCTCTCTCTCTCTCCTCTCTCTCTCTCTCTCTCTCTCTCTCCGCTCTCGCTCTCTCCTCTCTCCTCTCTCTCTCTCTCTCTCCTCTCTCTCTCTCTCTCCTCTCTCTCTCTCTCT